>JAAAKQ030038509.1:0-36125 GCA_010016005.3 Zanna intricata
AAAGCAGAGACAAAATATAACCAGATTCGTAAAACAAGCTTGTCTTGCTTACTTTAGTATAAAGGTTGGGGGTCAGGACAAGAGTTGGGCTCTTGTCCTGACTTGATTACCAGTCACCGATGGGTGGCAGCGATGAGGCACTGGGACTCCCTTGTCTCATCATTGTCTCTGTGTTCCTGTGTGTGTTAAAAGACAGACAGGCTTGATAAAAGATCCGACCCGGTGGGCTGACCTGTCGTGCTGGACATACTGCAGGTGGACGGGAAGGCGTAGTAGATTGGACAACCCCCGGGCTGTGCTATGCTTCATTGTGAGTCCGGCCCGGGGGTGAAGAAAAAAAAAACAAGAATGCATTAACCAGATGCTTGCAAAAGATTGTAAAAATGTGGTGAAGCAATTACTTCACATGAAATATTCAGCTGGTCAGAAATCCGGCTGACTAATTTAGATACATTAAAGAATTACTAACATCTGATATCATCGATAACTACACTTCACACCGAAGAGAATAATACATTAAAGAATCATTTACCTAAGAATTATGATCGCAAAAGATGCGGAACGAAGGGAAAAGCGGAATTTCGCAGAGGGAAAAAGAAAAAAGGGAAATTTCCCAGAAGGGGAAAAAATTAAAAATTCATTAAGAATCATTAAAAAGGCCAAAGGTCAAATTGTAGGCAGAAGGAACCAATTAAATCTACTAACACATGTAAATTTACAAATAGGTTACAAGCCAATTACTATTTTGAACTTGTACTAGTATATGCTCTGCCAATTAAGTCACATAAAAATTTTCAATCACGGTTAAACTTTCACATCAAATTTTGAGTCTAAAATGCTGTAATTTTCATCATTATTTCAAGCGATTTTTTTTTTTTTTAACGTCCGGAACCATCTTGAGGTATATTTTCAGAGGATAAGATAAATGAATTGTAGCATGTGTGAAAAATGTCATTCCTGACCGGGGGATTCGCGAACCCGGGACCTCCAGATGAAAGGCCGAGAGCTACCACTCGCGCCACGGGGCCGACAATTACAAGCGATGAATAATGTGGAAACATGTATATTCCTTGTCGATAACTTTACTACACATTTATATCATGGTTTTTTGCAAATACTAATTTAAAATGTTTTAAGCTCTCTGTCGATAAGGTCACTTTTAAATTACATTAAGATTTCAAACTACTATTAATTTGGTATGATGCACATTTTCTATCTACTCGTATTATGCCACTGGAAATCTACACCGTGATTTCAGCCACTAATAATTTTGAAAGTATACACACATTCTATTAATAAGATTATTTCAAATTTACTTATAATTACAAACCATTATAAATTTGGAAAGATATATAGGTATACTTAGACTGCTTGTTATGACTCTTAACATTTTCTTCATTATTATAAGCCATTAATAATTCGGAACATTATCCAATCCTCAGTCCATTACTCATTTTAAATCATGAAATTTTTCTCACTGCAAAAAATATTTATTTTCTCTACAAATATTTATTATTTGTCATCTTATTTATCTTCTTTTTCTTCTGTCTTTTTCTTATAGTCATCGTTATTCAGTTCTTTCAGACCTATTAATTTGTCTTCTCAAAATATGATGTACATTTTTATTTTATTAAAAATTTAATTACATTGTAATAGAATAAATAAATATATTTATTATTTTAAAAATGTAATTACACAAATGTTTTTTGTTCGAAGCTAGGGATTAAGGAGTTTAATTTTTGGGTTATTTTAAGCATCCCAGCAGCAACCAGAACCATCGTTAGGCATATCGTCGCTCCCGAGTTTCGTGGCAGCAGATTACCTCCCCCTCTAGCTTGGGTCTCCTGAGGACCCCCCCATCAGCGTTCCCCCTGTCTAATCGGAATATTCTGACCTCCGTTTCTGGAATCCCAAAATATCCCTTCTCAAGAGAGTTACCCTATCCCGTCCCTAATCTACCGATCTAGCTCTCAGCAAGCGCTTTACCTCAGCTTAATCCACAGCGCCCCCTTTCATACCATGAAAGTCCTTCATGCCATCACTTAAAGCGTCCCTACCCACTCTTACCTAGGAGTGAGTCAAGGCGTCCTAGACAAGGGGCTGCCTTCGTGTCTCTAGACGTCGCCACGTTTCAACACCAGCTGTGCTTTTAAGTCTTTTTTGTTTTGTTTTGTTTTTTCTTTTGTTGTAAATGCTGTATAAACCAGTACACTCCATCCTAATCATGATATGTGTTAAATTACTAAGGTACATATTTAACTAATCGTACACCACCTTAGGGGCTGGCACCGCGTGAATTCTACCTCTAAGATGAGTGAAATAGGAAAAACTACAGATTACAGAAGCATAAGTTATATTCCACAGCCAAAATCAACACTAATATATTTTACACATCAGATCATACAATTCATGTTATAGACTAGACACAAGTTATTTTATAATCTCGCCACCAGCAGTTCAGTTGGTAGGGGAGAGGCATGATATAAGGAAGGGGTCCGTCCTCGTGACCCAATAACTCTGAGGGTTTGGAACTTTGACCATACAAAACTTATATCTACAGTAAGTACATCAACATTATAAAATGTGAATTACAACCAGTTACAAGATTACTCTTTTTTATATAGTCTATTAAAAGATGTCAAAAATAGATAATTCCTGCAAATCATACAAATAATAGTAATTGTGCAAATAGTATAAATAAATGTAAACAAAGTTAGTGAATTACAGCTAAATACATTATATAAAATTATAAGGTTAAAATTTATAGACACTAAATTTGGTACTGCGATTATTGCTATAACTGAAGCTTTGGTAGTGTATTTTCACGAAAGAAATTTAGCAATATAATTACACAATCATATTTGGATGAAATCAAACAGAATGATATTCATATTTGTGTAATAGAAAAGAAACAACAGATAGTATTAAGTAAGTTTGATGATATTAAGTTGTTAAATGGTCCATTTAAAAAAAATAAATCACTTTTTAGTAAACAACGCTACTGAGATAGTTGCGTGTCATATTTTGTTAAAACAATATTTAATATTTAAATTGTACATATTATACATGTATTACGATTGTAATAAATGTAAGTGTAAAATGTCATCTCTACATTGTGTCATGATAAAATAAAATTTAATAAAAATCTACTTGTAATGTTTGCAATGACGCTAAAATAATGTACTAGTATATTAGAAAAACTAGTGTATTATGAAATTCAAAATTGCATTAAACTGAAGGTAGACCACTATTTGTTTTGTTCTTCATATACTCTCTTTACGTCCCACGGAATATTGTTATGTCCCCAAGCTAGTGCATTGACGTTATCTATAGCCACTCTTTTGTCGTTGCAATTCAATAATGCCACTTTATTTGTAACTATAGAGCTTATCGTGTGTTTATTGGATCTAAACAATGTCACAATCTTGTAAATTTCCAAATCCGATTCGTCGAGCCAGAGTTCATAATCATCAAATGTAAACTATTTTCAACTACATTATTTTTACACTCTTTGCTTTTTTTCGTAATTTTATTGTTTTCCGTTTTAAAAGTGTACATTTCGATCTCAATGGGATAAATTCGATAATTTAATTTTCGTTTATTTTGTCTTTAAATTTACTCAATACTTTTTCATTTTTTGTTGAACGATCTGGGTCATCTTTTGGATTATCTGATGTATCGAAATGTTGAAACAGATCATCTCAAATCGGCGTAAAAATCATCAGTTTCAATTCATAGATGAAGCCATCCGTATCTGTGTAACAAAAATTGGTTTTAGCTCCGCATTTAGGCTTCATAATATTGTAAAGGAAATGGTACATTACAGTTTTATTGACATGCAATATTTTAATCATACATAAATCGATCTATTTAAATTCACTGTACCTGTATGTACATTTTATATTATTTAAATATTATTTTTTAATATTTTTATTATTATTATTATTATAAAAGTAGGTTTTGAGATTAGATTCCTCACTTGAATAAAATTATAGATTAAAATTATAATAGATATGTTTTCCATACGTTTACGGAATACAGAATCAATCGTTCATTAGTTTGAAAAAGTCTTTCTCAAAATCGTTTGTGGCCTTTTTTTTGTGTTCAATATTTAAGTATATATAACTCCTTAACCAAGTTTCTCTTCATATTGGTAATTTGTTTTACAGTAAATCCGTTAACTTGTTTTATAACTACATAGTGAAAAAAGTAATCTGTTTTATCGTCTAATGTTGTCAATAATTTTCTACACTTTGAACCGGGCGGCACTTTATTAACCGGTTCTTTTTCAATTTTAATACATTTTCAACGGGGCATTTTTATATGTGCTGATTCATTGTAAATACAACTTTTAAATGAGCTTTCATTCTAAGTTCTCCATTTCTATTTTATAATAAAATATAAAACAACGTTTGCATTAATCTATTTCGGATCTGTGTTTCGCCAATTGAGACCTAACTACCGTGAAATATCTTTTATATAGCAACAACGTGAAGTATCATTATTCTTTAAATACAATAAATCAAAATGGTTTGGTTTTTCAATTTAGAAAACTTTTAAAGGTCAAAATTCTTCTTCTTCATCATCATCTTACAATAAAATTACGAAAAATGTAAAGGGTGTAAAAAAATATATTTGAAAATAGTGTTACATTTGATGATTATAAACTCTGGCTCGACGAATTAGATTTGGAAATTTACAAGATTATTACATTGTTTAGAACCAATAAACACACGATAAGCTCTATAGTTACAAATAAAGTGGCATTATTGAATTGAGATGACAAAAGAGTGGCTATAGATAACGTCAATGCACTAGCTTGGGGACATAACAATATTCAGTTGGAAGTAAAGAGAGTATATGAAGAACAAAACAAATAGTGGTCTACCTTCATTTTATTGCAATTTTAAATTTCTTTAATACACTAGT
Source organism: Zanna intricata (assembly GCA_010016005.3). NCBI lineage: Eukaryota > Metazoa > Arthropoda > Insecta > Hemiptera > Fulgoridae > Zanna > Zanna intricata. The sequence goes on from JAAAKQ030038509.1 coordinate 4,930, forward strand.
TTTTCTATAATACTCGTACATTAGTTTAGCGTCATTGCAAACATTACAAGTAGATTTTATTAAATTTTATTTCATATTGACACAATGAAGAAATGGCATTTTACATTTACATTTATTACAAACGTAATACATGTCTAATATATACAATTTAAATATTACGTTTTAATAAAATGTGACGCAACTATCTCAGTAGCGTTGTTTACTAAAAGTGAGTTATTTATTTTTTTTAAATGGACCATTACAACATTAACCATTAACCATATTGACTTGTATTAAGATTTTATCAAAATGAATCATTCACAAGTTATTACTTTCACCCTAGAAATATTATATAGAAAAATTATTTTCATAACCTAATTTATTAAATAATTATTAAAATTCCTCATAAAATTGTTTTGAATTAAATTTTATAAAATATCATTTCGACGAAGTAGAGATCTCTACAAATTTAATAAAAAAATAATCTTAAAGTTATTATTCTACAAGCTCGCGCGCACACACACAAATGTATTCACAATGTGTTCAATAAATAAGGTGCCAAACTTTGTAAAATGATTTAGTACCTCAGCACAAAGAAAGAAGAAAAAAAAATTGTGGAGAAATGTTTTTGCCAATTTGAAAAATGGCGGATATTTAAATAACTAAATCCTTAACACTTAGTATGTTTTACATATTTCGAATTTTGGTTTATTGGTATGGCCAAAATTGTTAAGCAATATTTTTATGAAAAAAATGGCCCTTTATTTGAAATAAGATTTCAAATAACAAATTTCAGAAAATAATATCTTAAAGATAACCCCATTAGTTCAAAAATATCAAGAATTTATCTAATTGATCCATTCAAAGATTAATTGATCCACACAAAGGAATTTGCTTATGATTTAACGCAAATTCCTTTGTGTTAAATCTAAGGGTGTTCCTATGTGTTAATGCTTACAATGGGGATTTTGTACATTAAAACCTATAAATATTCACACAAATAGAAGGATTGAGAAGCATGCGGCCCATGCTAATGCTCCACCATAATTATACACTTGTTCTTAAATGGTTTAGTGAATTAAAAAAAAAAAAAAAAAAAGAAGTTGCATAGCCTTGAATGGACCACACATCTACCGTTAAATGGTAAGTTATCAAAAAACTCCGTTGAACCGTCTGTGAATAAAAATTATACATTCAGCTCCTCATAATTGTTTGGAAATAAAAATGGATCTGTAGGGGATTCTTTGACTATTCCTTCCCGAGTGTTTACAAAAAAATAATTTTTAGTGTCTGCCTGTAATTGTAGCATGCTAATTCTCACCAGTTTACACACAAGTAATCTGAATGTTAAAAATGTTATCTTGTGTACAGCTTACTTCATTAATAGAAAGGATGTTTGCAACGTAAAGCATCTAAAAAATTTGTCTTAAAAACACTGGCCCAAAACACGAAATAGAAAGTATCTTTCACTAAAACTAAATTATTTCAACATACTCTAATCTGTTATACTCTTCTCTAACATTCTAATGTTAAGAATATTTTAAATAGAATTTTCAGAAGTATTGTGTACTTAACTCTGAATAATGTCATCCAATTTTTTCATTTTACTTCACGTACCATAATCTCTAAGATTTCTGTAAATCGTAGCAGAGGTCATTCTGCTTGGAGCATTTTGTCGAGAAACCTTTCTGACTATTGATTTTCAGCTTTATGAAAATTTCCATCGACTAAACAACCATAAGTAAATAAAAATCATATCAATGGCAAATAAAGTTATTATAAACCTCAATAGATGGTTAGTAGTAGTAAGTAGTAGATAATGTTAATGATATTCATACAGAAAATAAATCTGTCATTTATAAAAGATAAATATATATCAACTGAACTAATGACGTAACGCAGTGAAAAGAATTTTTTTTTCTTAAAATATTAGGCATTTGATATTTTTTTGACGATGGTGAATAACCATCCAAAAATATTCAGACATTTTAATCGGCAAGAATAATCAGCATTAACAAACACAAAAAAAAAATTTAGTTATTTATTTTACGGTGGAATATTCCATATTTCTGTAAAATACAAATTTCTAAACCGTTTATTTTGAAAAAAATGTATTTCCCATATTATTTATAGTTTATTTAAGACTAGCGGACTTCTACTTTTCAGGTAACCTTGGATTGTCCTACTTAATTTTTAATACCTTCCTAATTTCAATTATAATTAATTTATTATATATATGTCCTTTGCTTGAGTGACTGTCAACTGACTGGCTCCAATGCAGAGCTTAAACCATATTACCTAGAGAGCATGGGCATTCACCCAGGGATCGGGGTTGCAAGGCTCCATCTGCACCATGAATATATGGTGCCTGAGCAGTATAACGGTGGTGTCTGCGAGGGACAGCCCAATCCGGGAGGGATGGGAGGCTTCGGCATCCCACTATCAATGACTGGACAGGGACTCCTTTGCAGTGGTACTGGGGAAGAATGTAAGACCAAAGTCCCGGTGGAGGATCAGTTTGGGGGTTTCCTATTGGAAGCGAGGCGTAAAGACCGGAGTCCCAGTGCGGAGATCTCATTGGGGTCCCCTCATTAGAGGCATAGCATATAATTAAAAGATCGAGTCCCGGCTACCTCGGTGGCCGAGGTTCTTCCGAGGTAGGTTGAGGCAATGGCATCCCACAGAGCTGAGTTTTGCTTAATTGCTGATCCGGCTTCAGGAGTGGGGGTAAATAAAGATAGAAGAAAAAAATGGGAGGTGAAATCGTTTATAAACAACACTGTTTTTTTTTTTTTATAAAAAGTTGTTGTTAGTTTTTGTTTAAATAAACAATTTGTATAAACATTTATTTATAAAAACATTTTTTTTTATAATGGAAGCACCCAGTAAGGAAGGATTTTGGAAATCTCGGCCATTGATTAGGTGAGAAAAAAGGGGGCAAAGTTTTTGATGAAAATTTTGTACTTCAATAATCTAAGGTGCTATAGTAATGAAAATTGTTAATTAAATTTTTTTTTGAAAATTGAATTATTTACTTTATTATTTTTAATGATCCAGTTTTTGGGTGGCAAAGGGTACCTATTTCCGTATCTCATCAACATTTCCCACGCACAGTCTGTGAAGATGGCGGGAATTGATGTAGGGAATGGTAAAACCAGCCACTAGAAACAGTTTAACAAGACCAAAGTAAATAGGCCGATTTGCCGATATTCTTACAATAACATCAATCTTTTAATTATGATAAAATTTTAGCTAAACTCCAATGTTTATTTTAAATACTTATTCAAAGTACATATCCAAACTTCCACGCAAGAGAATTCACGGGCAACTGCATAAGTTGTCAGTATATTTATCTAGTTAGATAACAAAATTCTGCTACTCCTGGTAGTTGTAATCGTAATAAAATCAATATTAATATTCCCATAAGTTAATATTTAATTCAGCATTATCTCCTCTCTATCACATTTCATTTCTTTTGTTTCATTTTTGTGTAATTAAAAAGTAAATCTCCTTCATCATGAAATTCTTATCTTTAAATGCTGCTCATTTATTATTATTCATTCCTTATTAAATTCATTCATTATTTACGTATTATGCTATTGAAATATGAATATGATATATAAGATTTAATGTGTGGGGAAAAACCAAGGTAGTCCAGAATTCCAAACCAGATTCTTCTGGATGAAAATGAGACACTACAAACTGGTGAATTCACATTGTTTTATCTATTTCTAATTTCTTACAGTTATTGCTAATTTCAATAAAATAATAAAGTAATCACAGAATTATAACATTCTTAATTTTGACTGTTACTGTGGGAATCAAAATTTTCTTATAATTTTTATTGCTTTGTTCATTTGCAAATTTACAAGGAATGAAAATAGAATACGACCTTACATTTTAATTTTGTTCTTTAGAATATTTGTTTCTTCTTTTTTATTGTTTTTGTATCTGAATGACTCTAATTCATTCAAAACTATAAATAAAACTTTCTACCACAACATTTGTGCGAGTTCCATATAGTTTAATTTGTATCCGTAAGTAGGGTTTTCTCTAAGCAGGTTCAGGCAGGGTCACATCTTCAGACCAAGAATAGAATCAAATAATATTGTAAGAAACCTATAATATCCTTCTATCTAATGAAGACGGCGAGAGGTATCCATCGTTAGTGCTGAATTGTAATAAATCGGTTACTCGTCGATAATTTCTAACCTTTATTCCGTTTATAATCTCATCAAAATTATTAGAAAATAAATATTTACATAATAATTCAAAGTAGATTAAATTAAAAGCGTTTTGTCTCTTTTTTTCATTCATTGTGAAATATAAAATTATGTTAATATAATAAAAGTTTTTTTTTCTACATAAATTTACCTTACAGTGTAATCAAAATCAGTCTTTGTACTAGTAATATACAATCTCTGAAATAATTACACTTTTTTTTATAGAATAAAAGCAGAAGAAATTCTTAAAATTGAATCAGATCATAGGAAAATCAGACAAAAAGTTTTTCTCAATAATTTTTCATTCTGCCCAAAATTATATTGAATTCTCCTTCCTCTCCACTGTATCTTAAACAGTTACAGTATTTTTTTCTAAAACTTATTGCTCATTTTGCATTTCCTTTACCAAAAACTGGTATACCACAAAACTAATGACATTATCTTCTTTAACTCATTTCATAGTCAAACATAGATAATTAAAATTATCTACTTTTTTATAAAGTATTCTTAAAAATAACTTAAAATATTTCTCATTTATAATTTAATTTGATTTATTGTATTAAAATTTCTTAACCGGTTTCTTAAGAAATTTGAGTACTTTCTAAGTAATATTTGAGTGAAGCATATGTGGAAGATAACATCAGAACTACGTTCGCACATACGTTATGCAAGTTTTACATATATATAAGATATTCTATGTCATCATTAATTATAAATTTTAAAATCTAAAAGCAGTAGTAGTTTAATCATAATTTTATTATATTTCCTAATAGTTCTTCACTTATGGCTGAAAAATACCTGAAAGTTCAAATAAAACTTTTTTAAACCCTCATCCCATATTTCTATTGTTGAAAACTCTCATTCTGTTCCATATGTAGAGCTGAATACGCGGAAATTTATTGTAGAACTTCAAACACACTAACACTGCCAACGTTATGTAATAAATAAAACTTTGTGCATGGAGGAACATTACCGACTCAGACATCTGACACGGTGGTCTTTTGTTGTATGATAATAAGTGGCCCTGAATTGTAAAAGTAATTAATAACCCTTCTTTGAGACTATCAAAGAAGACTATCAGATAAAGGATAGTATGAAATACAAACTTTTTACAGATTTAAAGTCTTTTTGTTTTATTTTAAACGTTTATTTTATATTATTTAGATACGTATTTACTGTAAAATAGATACAGTTTTATAACAGTATAAAGATCGCTTCATTCATTTAAAAATTTAATTTTATAACTGAAGGTACCTTTTTTAATTCCCTGCAGAAGTAAAGGAAGTATGGTCATCGCGAAAAATTTCGGTTTTACGTTTTCAACGGAGATATCCGTTTTGACCATCCTTGTATCCACTTTGACTAGTTTTGGCGTGACGCCTGTACGTACGTACGTATGTACTTATCTTTTTATTTTTTCCCCCCTGCTCCAGCGTACCGGACCAGCAATTAGGCAGAACTCAGTTCGGGGAGTGTCCTTTTGCTTCTATCGGGCCTTCCCGCCTACCGGCTGTAAGTCCGGCATGGCACGTCGGCCCGCCAGGTCTGAATCTTATATACCTGCCTCATACTTCACGGGTGAGATGAACCGCATCCGGTTATATATTTCCCGGGCCCCACCCGCTCCGCCGGGTCTTAATTCTATGCCAACTCAATATGGATCTTTTCCCCATTTTTTTTTTTAATTTATTTTTTCCTTTCCCTTTTTTATACCGCTGCTGTAATCTTCTTATTTTACCACTAGTAGTATATCTCTTATTATCTTTTCTAGTGTTTAGCAGGTTGCTGGATTATCCAGCATCCTTCCAATTATATTTTCTGAAGTAATACCCATCTGGTTATTTCTATTTTCACATGTCTCCCACCTTGGGCATTCAAAGAATAAATGGTAAAACGTATCAACCTCACCACAGTATTATTCTATATTCTATATTCTATATTCAATATTATTCAATATATTCTGGGTGTGTTTTTCTCTTAAATGTAAGATAGGCGTTGAACTCTCCATGACCGGAGAGGAGTTGAGCCAGATGTTATCTCACCTCCCCATGACCTCTTCCCAGCCATGGACCAATTAAGGTATGAGTCCATTCTTCTGTTACGGCCCTACTCCATTGATCCTGCCATTCCTGATGTAGTAGATATTTAGCATCTTTTCTATCCATATCTTCGTATGTCCGTTTTAATTCTTTTGCCTTCAGATGGATAGGTGCACACACGCCGCTTCTGTTGATACTGTAGATAGGTCACTACGATCTTCAGGTTCATTCATCGCTGAAGTGCTTTAGTCTTTTAACATTTGTTCAAACATCTGGTGCTGCGAACCATGCGGGCACGGCGTATAGAACAATTTATGTTGCCGCCCTCATAAAAATTTTTTCTTTTAGCGGGGCAAAGTCCCCATTTTGTGCCCATCAAACGCCCCAATAAATTGGTCTTGCGTTCCGCTTTATCTAAAATCATCTTGTTGGGTGTTAAAGAGCCCATTCTTGGCGAACCAAATCCCTAAATATTTAACGGTGAGCGTTGATTTTATTGTACTTATGTATGTATTGTACACATATGTACGTATGTACCTTTGATTCGTATGTACGTATAAAAAACGATTAGCCAAAGGATGTTGAAATTTTCAGTTTAGGACTGTTGTAAGATCTAGTTGTGCAACCCCGTTTTGATGGCGATTTACTGAACCTATGGTGTCTGAAAGTCCAAAATCCAAAAAATTTTGGATTTTGGACTTTTTCTTAACTGCAGTAGTAAGCTTTCAGTGAGAGCTTTTCAAGATATATCATAAGTGGTACTTATTTTCATTGGTTCCAGAGTTATAATTAAATAAAATTATAGTTAATGAGAAATTATTTGGATCTTGCAAACGGAAGGCACATTGGTTCAAATCCGACTTCATCTCCTTTTTTTTAGCTTTTTTTTTTATTTAAATATATTGATTTATTAATTAAAAAATTACAATTAATAATATTTCAATAACAATAAAAAAAATATCAAAAAATTTAAGAAGTTATTAATGAAATAAAATTTTTCGTACTCATTTAAAACAAAAATATATATGTAATTTAATAAGCGTCATGTATTTTTTTTTTAACTACACCTCTGCACCAGATGTATAATTAAGTATTGTTCGTTGTAGGAGTGTGTCCTTTAACTCTAACGGCCCTTTACGCCCGCCGGCTGTAAATCCGGTACGGCAGGTCCGGCCCCCGGTTGGATCTTCTCTATTTTTTTATGTCCACTAAAATGGGGAATCATCGCTGGTCCCCCATTGTTTCAGATCTTTTAGTGTGCCTTGACTGTAGCTAGATTCCCCCCCCTCCGACGGAGGACACCTCATTGGGACTCTAATCTTGTATTTTGATTTCCCCAGCAGAGGAGTCCCCGGTCACTCATCGGAGGCGGCACACTAAAGCGAACCGCCTTCTCATGAGGAGGACTGCCCTCGAAGCCTCTACCCGAGATTACGCACCGTTCCGGACCCTGGCTTCTTGATCTTTAATTTTCAGTATTCTTGTTTCAAGTTTATTGATAAGATAAATAGACAATATATATATATATATATATATATATATATATAGATAGTTAGACAGAGTTTCAACATATAAGGGACACTTACTTCAGGAGTGAGCCATCTCATTTCCAAATCCCCGACCTCGTCCCACCTGTGACATCGGTAGATGGTGTGTTCAGATGTGTCGATTTCGGTGCAGTATCTGCCCACAGAAGGGTCCTTAATGCCAAACCGGAAGAGGTAGACCTCAAAACGCCCATGCCATTCGTTCCATAACAATTCCCTTGAATCAGATTTGGTCATTCCACCATAGATATTTTTTGTATGTTGTTCGTTAGAAATTATGTATTGTTTATTTGTAATTTGACATTAATGGTTTTAGATTACAAATAAAAAAGTTATTCTGAATTTTTATGACATAGTAATACTTGAAAAAAACGAAACGCTTATTTGAAGAACTGAAATGTACAAACCGAATTAGCACGGGAAAAGTGGTGTTGGTATGCTCTTTTTTTTCACCGCCTTACCATGCTTCACATTCGCATGCTAACCTAGTTTATGAATTATCCAAAATTCCACATTATTCAGTTAGTTATTTGCTATAACTATTGTCATATCTGCCGTCGAAGTGAATATCAATTTCAATCAGTGACAATTTTCATAAATTTATTTACTTCTGCGATGTTAACTTTAGGGGGTAAAGTCACTGACAGACTAGGGTAAAAAATTATATATTTTACGTCTAAATATGTTTATTTATACACAATGGATTTCCAAAAGTTCTTACAGAACCTGTACCATACATAATATGATCACAGTGCAAAGAGAAAATAATTATATTTCCATTTTTATGTCATTATATACTTGACATACTTCTAACAAAATTGCTCAACTAAAGTTTCATAAATAAAAATGACACCAGATATATTTCTGTACAAAAAAGCAGTAGCCACGTAAGAAGACTTCTTTGAACGCCTTTGTAAACTTTTACTGCAAACAAATCTGCTCTTTCCAACAACTGCTTTTGTTCTGTTTAAATGTAAGTATGCTACACTATACACATATTTATTCTGATATTCTTTTATATATTTTTCCTTTTTTTCTTCTATGGTTTATTTACTTCTTTTGACGTCTGTATTTCCACAGCGAGTTGTTTGTTTCTAAAAAATAAAAATAAAATAGAATAACCGTGCTGTTTCTCAATAAATTTCTACTAGCTTTTACTGATTATAATTAAATAGTTTAGATAAATGTAAAAGAAAAACGGTTCCGTAAATAACAACAGAATTCTGTAAACAAAGCTTCTAGTTTTTTCTCCCAGCTAAACCATTAAGAGAGAATATGTCTGTGTAATATGTTTATTTATATATTTGTCTATTTTGCCCTTGTAACTCCAAAACTACTGCTCTAATTTTATGAAATAGTATTTAAACTAGTATTTATTTAGTAAATAAATATACATATATATTTTTTACGTGTATGTATTTATGTAATATATATGTATAATGATTATACATATATTCGCTATAGATAATACCATCAAATAGTTAAATTAAAATGAAACACTACAAATTCTTTAAGAAGGGTATTTTGAAATTAGTATCGTAAAGAGAATAACCACAAGAAAAATTATTAGTAATCATTTTACAATTTTAAAATTTCTGAATTTTAAGAATAAGATTGCAAATTTTTCTTTCAATCCTTTGCGGTGGTAGATAAAATGTTTTATCAACTATTATGTACATTGTAATAAAGTTTTGGCAGCAGTTCAATCAAGTACACCTCATTGAATTTTATTAAGTATCTATTTATGTATTTCTACTAACACATCATCTATGCGAAATTGAAATCTGTTTCTATTCTTTCTTTTGATTTCTTTCTTTCTATTCTTACTTCTAAATAGAATGTTTAAGCAAACAATTCAAAGTATCTTTGACTATATTTATACTCAAAGATATTTTAATATATCCTGAAAAAATGTTTGTTATTTTTATAAAAATCAATGGAAAATCATACTTTTTTTTTGTTAGATGAAGGTTATATACATAGTTTTTACTGGATTGTAACTTTCATAACAATAATTTTAACAATTAAATCCCGAAAATGTTTGAATGATATATAATAAACGAATGATATTTATTATGAGTTAAACAATTATATAAATAGTGAGGTATAATTTTCAATTAGTTTAATGGATGTTTAATAACCAGAACCAGAGCTGTTGTATTTAAATAACTACTCATTTGTATATGAGTTTAATATTTCCTCGAGTGCAATATGTCGGAAGAAATGACATCCTACTTCACATCAAAGTATCCCGTTCTAAGGGAAATCAAAGAAACGTTATCAAGAATGTATCTTTAACCTAAATGAATTAAATTATATCTTAATTGGGGTGGCAAATATTGGGCTGAATTAATGTTATATTGTCAAGCTGCGTAAATTTATAGCTAGGAACTGTTAACAGAATTCAATTATTAAAATTTCTGGTATAGTTTATTTTTTCCGTTTACATATATACTTTGAATTGTGTTATTTTTGGTTTACTTTGAATTATATATTTTTACACTTTATTATAATCAGCTTTCCTTGGCGGCTATATGCCGATAATATTGTTGGTAATTAGTATAAATCTTAAGTTGTATTTTTTTGTAAGTAAAAATAATTTTTTTTTTTTAAGTTTTGGGGGCATCGACTATTTTGATCACTAGCCGCTTCTACTCAAAAAATAAAAGCAACACTTGGGTTACCTCTTATTGAATAAAGATCATTCTTGTTTTTAACCAAAAAAATGCAATACAAACTCTAATCTTTATCCTTGAACATGTCTTTTAACTTACTTTCTCGGCCTACCTTTCGGCCAAACTTTTTTAAATCTTTTCTCCATTCTTCTTACCGCCTCTACTTCAGATGATTATGATTCTGAGGCTTCAGACATATCATCCTCCTCTCTTTCAGATATGAGAGATGTTCTTCGACTAACATCAGGTGATAAGATATCATGCGGTGAGGTAACTATAGCTGGTATCGAATCTAAACTTGATTCAATTGCTAGTGCTACATTCTCGACAATAATGGAACATGATTCAATTTCCAGAGGCAAACTTTAGCGGATGATATACTCGCCCTCTGTTTAATTGTCCTCAGAGCCTTTGGAGGTTCTATAGATGCGTGTTCCAGAACACCTATATCTGGATCTCTTTCTGTTATTACTTCCACCCCCATTAGCCTATTCTCATTCTTTTTCTGAACTTTTGCCGCACACTCCTTTGAGCTATGGCTGATCGAATAAGTGATGTATTTTGCTTTTTCTGATGTCTCTGTAACTTTGTGCTCAACATCACTAGTAGATGGGAGAAGTTGACACGCTGCGTAACATCAATACTTCGGACGAAGAATGAAGAAGATGAAGAATCCGGCGACTGAGAGACAGCTGACTGAAACAGCTGAGAGACTGATGGGGACAGCTCTCTACGGAGCTGCATCTTGTCTTCAGCGTATGGAGATAGGATGCAGTGATGAAGCACGGGGACACCTCACATTGACTGGGGTGGAGGAGACCACGTAGACACTTACAAGAAGGAGTCGGGAGAAAGGACAGCCTTCTACTGAGCTGTCGTGCTCCTTCATGGAAGTGAGCGATAATGATGATGTACGGGGACTCCTGATCCCTGAACGTGAATACGAGCACACATAACATCTACACGAATGACAGAGGTATGGCTGTTGTGAGTATGGTTGTCTTAATGAGTGAATGAATGGGAGTCTTGTTTCAGGTGTTGCGGAAATGGTAGGCAGTAAGAAGACCATCTCGTCAAGGAAGGGCGAGGTTTCTTGAAGATCAAAAATATCCCCTCGAAATTGCATTATGTTTAATTGCGGGTCCGGTCCAGAAGAGCGGTGAGGGCGATTTATTCGGTAGCGGTGGGGTTACGCTTCGGTGGGCCTGCTTAGCTGACTAGCAAGGCTTCTTAGTTCACTAGATAGGCTAGCTTGGGACATCTAGTGCCCCAGGTTCGAGTTCGACACACCCCATGTTGACTCCAATGGGCATGCGTAAATGCATTTCTTCGCAACTGATCGTTAACAAAAAAAAATTCACCAGCGTGTTTTTTCGTCACAGGTTTTGCTGCCACTTTCTGTCTATTAGATTATGGTGTCAAAAATTTCCATTTGAGAACAAGTTTTTAGCTGTTTCTTTTCATTGACTCAATTGAATTTTAGTGTCAATTATCTTTTCTATCAATGTGGTAAGGCTTAGAGCAAGGATCGCAAGTAACTGCTCCACATTAACTTTTGGCGAAGAAGGGGTAGCAATTGGTTCTGCATAAGAGGTTGTCGGTTGAGGTGTTCTGTTGCTGACAATTTTCCTCGTTTCAGGATAACTAATCTTCTGAAACGTTTTAACCTTCTGAATGGCCGTTTCCATTTTATAGATATGGCAGTTATGATGGCCTTTAAAATTGATGCAGACTGGGTGGTCTTTACATGGATCACCTCCATGTGTCTTCACACCACATATCTCCTACTCTTCACATCTAGCCGCAAAACGTGTGTCCAAAACGTTAGCACTTAAAATATCTCATTGGCTGGGCAATGAATGCGCTACATCTAGACGATGTATCCTGGCCTGTAAATTGGGCCTTTTGAAGGTCAACCATATGTGATGCTGAAGGAAGAACCTCACCATTTCTTCGCATGGTCAATCTGCGGCATTGAGTTACTCTCTGGATGGACATCTCCTCTACAATTTCTTCTTCCGTGCAGTTTAAAAGGTCACGGCAAACTACGAATCCTTTCGATGAGTTAAACGTATCATATGGCTGCACAGACACGGAGAACTCACCGATTTTCTTCATAGATAGGACTTTTTCATTCTGATTGTCGCTACTAGTTTCGACATGCAATCTGTTTAAAGTCTTCCGAATTTCTTCAACAGGACAACCAGCAAAACTCGTAATTCCTCTAGAAATTATGAATAAGCTTACCTTTTGGAAGCTTCCATTCTCTCTTCTGATTACTAAACGTCTCGTCATGGGCAAATTACTAAAAAAAAAGCTCTATTTAAATCCCTACTGATTCTCTCCCTATCATTTCCCAATTTTCCGGTCTGAACTACATTTCCTTTTCGCTTGTGGCGAATTGACGGTTTCAAAACAAGGTGTTAATGTGCACATCCTGCCACGTTTTGTTATTCAAATTCCATTTTTGTTGGATCCCTTCTGTAACAAGGCTAGTCGCCGGGATACACCCCCACTCCAGGGCTGCTAACCTTGGAGGTCCGTTCCGGTACTCCCGAGGAACCGGCATGTGACCTAGCAGAGAGCGGATGCGAAATCTCTGCACTGACTCCAGGCCCCTACTCACTGAAACTGTCAGGGCCCCCATACACCGACATACATGGGCACCTTACTATATGCTTGACATCGCGGGGGCATGAAGAGAGCAAAAAGGTTTCCGTCATACCTACAATAACATCGATCCTAGCCACCTCAACGCCAGCTCTAAAAGCAGTATAAATCCTCTTCCAAATCGTTTAAAAAGGACATGAAAAAAATAGTTTTTTAGTTATTTAAATTTTGACGTGTGCTTCATATTCAGAATTCATATACTGTGGTAATAATTATTACTTTTATTTATTTCCACCGATTTCAAAAACCGAAATCTAAACAAGGAGAGAAAAAGTAGTATTTTTTATTTATTAATTTCGTTTATTTTTTTAATTCAGCTTTATCTTTTCTGTTAACTTTTAAACTCTATTTGTTGTTATTGCTTACTTTTATTACTATAGATATAGTGCCTTTATTATTTTCGTAGTTTCTCCCCGTGGTGAAGGATCATGGATCATTTAAATATAGTTTCATTGTTTTTTTCCATAAGTTCTTCATTTTTCGGACTATTTAACTCTTCTTTTTTCAGTCTCTTCTCCTCTGTTGAATTTTTCTTTTCCCCTAAGGAATCTTATATTTTTCAAACTAATAAATATTAAATTATATTTATTATATTAAATAAAATACTTATAAATAAAATAAATGATAATCTACTTACTACTATTACCTGCTTATTTAAATTAACCTTTTACATATCGACTTTTTAATAGATAAAAATTAAATTTAAATAATTTTCTTCGCTACAGTTGTTGGCCACTTAAAATTAATGTTATCTTGAATTTTCTTCCAGGTGAGAAAAATCATAAAACATCTAATATTAGAACTGTCTAAAATAATTATTAAAGAAAAAGTAATTAACAATCTCTTTTATGTGACTTTTTATTAGGAAAAACATTGAATAATCATATTTTAATATAAAAATAATTAATAATAATTAAAATATTTTTTTTTTTTTTGTATTTGGAAACCACAGAGAGCACAAAATAGATCGCATGTTTTTATAAATTGTCGCATAGTTTGTTGTTTAAATTAATTTTATTCTTAGCCTGCTTATAAAATACATTGAGTTTTTTAACGTAATAATGTTTAGGTTTTTATTTTATTAAAAGCAATATATTAGGACATAACGCGAAAAAAGTGTATTTATAAAATAAATTTTTATTAAAAAAAAACAAAATACATCTCTAATATTTTGGTAACAGGAAGGGCATCCGACCATAAAAAAATCTTGTCTAATCCCTCCTTTTTAAACTGAGATAGACTGGGAAAAACAACGGTATATAAAGAAAAATTGTGTATATTAAACCTAACTTTTATTTCTGTGGTTTTCAAGCGGTAGCTTACACCACAACATTATGATTTTTTTTATAATTTTCATCCAGTTCATATAATAAAAAACCCCAAATTCTGTATTAAAAATAGATTGCATAAAAAATAAATCTGCATAATTAAAAAGATTAAACATATAGTCAGATAAATAATTAAGATAAAATTTTTTAATTTTTCTAACTTATTAAGAAACATTTAAGGAAAACTTTATTATTAGTGCCAATAAAGATGTTTTAGTACTCTAGTTTATAGAGCAATTGACAGATACTAAACATCTCGAGCAACATTCCTATACTGAGCGTCTAATATTTTCATCTCAGCAGTTTATATTTATAATGTAAGCCTAGTCAGAATAATTATCTATTAAAAAAAGAAATTGTATATATATATATATATAGAACACATTATTTGTGTTATTATATATATATATAATAACACAAATAATAACCATAAAAAGAATTCTTTCACTGATCAATAATATTAGTAGTTGTATTTCGGAATACTCTAAAACCCTGGTTCAAACATAAGCAAAGGTGTAGATATATTTATCTGATTTTAAATATTTTTATTTCAACAGAAATAGTTGACTGTTAATCACTACAATTAACTGAAACGATATTCAGTTAATTGTTTTTTAGTAACCAACTTGATATTTATCAAACTTAACTGTAATCGAACAATGTATATGAATAAGCTAATAATGTGTTTGAGGCAGAAGATTTACTAAAGAAGAATTACAAATGTTTAAAGAATAATTTTTGTTATTATATATATTTTCAGTCTTTCTTTGAGTTTTTAATACGTGCCTCAAACTACTCTTATTGACGTTTAAATCAATTTATATACGACTACCCTTCTGACGATTTCAATGTATATTTAACTTTTTTTTGATAAAAGGTAAGCAACGATAAGTTAAAGTGACGATTTTTTAAGATACTTTTATCAAGCTACTTTAAGGAGATTTATCTTTTATCTTTATTCCAAAAATAAGATTGCTTTTTTTTTTGTTATATTCTTTGTTTACTCATTTCCAAACTTTAACAATGGTTTCTCTAATAAAATACTTGAACTCAGTTGTATCTGTAAGAAAATTAATTTTTCTGTAATAAGCATCCAGACCAAGCCGCAAACGGTATTCTCTGAAAACCACTACACTTGAAGTTGCCATTTTATTTTCCATACAATTTTCATTTTTTTTTGCACACGACGGAAACGATAAGTATTATTAGAAAACAGCAAAAAATTAATACAAGTAACTCAAGAAAATACGCGAGAAATACTGAGTTCACTTTCTAGGTAACCCATGAAAGGTTTAGCGAAGAATCCAGACGACGTGAGTTACCCATTGTTATTTTACCTGTTTTATTATAAACATTACTTAATTCAAAAGTATTTTATTTCGTACATACTCCTTTAACTGTATTAACTGTACATGTTCCTTTACTCCAGTCCTCCAAAATCTCCATTCCTTCCTTAAACAGGATATTGATTACAAACTTCAAAAAAGATAAAAATGTCAGGTATAAGTGAAATATATTTTTAAATTATTAATAATGGTTGTAATTTTTTAGTGGTTGCTAAATTTTAGTTTATAATGTTTATTCTATAAAGGATTGGGCGCATCTCATATTTAGGTTTAGTATTCTGAAAAATAATATAATTTTGATATGAACAAATAAGAAATAAGGAGCCTAGGTTTATCCTTGAAAATAGCAAGCTAATTGCAGCTACCAAACATTTGTTCAGATTCTTATAAAACCACTGCTTTAAAAACAAACTCCTCTATCATCTTGTGAGCGCTTTTATTGTAATCAATTTTATTTAACATATGAACAGAATTAATTTATAAATCTTAAAATAAAAAAAATTATTTTTACACCTTGAGGGATTTTATTATTGATTTACTACCTCTTTTGATTTGGTTTGAACATCAAAATTTATCAAACCAATTCAGACAAAATAATCATTTAAAGTTTGGTATTTTCTGTTTCATCATCCATCTGAAATTCCTTCCAAAAGTTACTTGAAAACTCTTAGAAATGCTACAGTTTGCAAACTTCAAATTGTTAGTAAATCCGTCAAGTAATTAACGAACTTAATATTGTATACAAAATGCAGTGAATTAAACTAACTATTTGTTAGTTGTTTGGTTGGCTGAATTAGGTAAAACCACATCCAGTATTTGTTTACTAGATGTTTATTTAAGTTTTTCAGTTTTTAAATTATTAATCTTTCTTAAAAAATATTATTTTTTGTTATTTTTTGCTGAAAATTTTTAAATTTATAATTACAGAAACCAATGTATCATCATTTTGAAAGGAATCGAAAATATTTAACCAAAACCACTATATTTCAGAATAATTGAAATAAAACATACAACAATTTTAAATTTCCTTCTGCGTAAAAAAAAATAAAAAATATTACCGTACCTAGTTAAAATAAATTTGAAAAATCTTAACCTTTAAAATACACGGGGCAAAGTAAACAATGAAAATAATAAAACAATAATTAGTTTATTAGAAACGCATTTTTAAAAAATTCTTTTATATATATATATATATATATATATATATATATATAAGATTTCCTCTTTGCTCGTAATATCCGTATTCAGAATCTGAACTTGAATACAAAAATTAATTGCCCAATTCAAAGGTTATTATTTAATAACAAAAATTATGTAATTATTCAAAAATATAAGGTATTCTATACAGTTATTTACGATTTAATACAGTATTTAAGGGCATTAAAGATTTCCAATAAATAATTTTGTAGGATTATTTATGTATATATGTATATAGCCCCCCCCCCGTCATGGCTTCACCCGCCCTGTTTGGTTACTTGCATTTCCAGTCGAGGTTAGGGGATATTTAGCAGGACATGGTTCTCTTCATTTGCCCTTCCTGTCTAGCACTAAAACCCCTGCTGTGTTCATTAAACTCATGCCAGTGAGAAAAATAATGATAAATAAAAACTAAAACCTGTTCAATTTATGAAAAAATATCGCGTACTGTAATTTCTTAAGAGCAACATTTGTTCAATTAAGTCCCGAAACTTTGAGTGATCTAACAAAGCGGCGTTCAAAACAGTCGTCCCCATCTTAAAAATATTAGTTACAACTGTTTACTCGTACGAGATACGGGTAAAAATGTATTTTGCCCGGGTCTTAGCATTACCCGACAAATATCACCAGACAAGATCTACTTTGCTTCTCATTTTTTTTTTTTTAAATTTATTTTATTTCATGTTTTAATCAAGTAACTGGAGGCAGGTGTAGCCAGTCGCGCCCCACATTTGACACTAGCTGTATTAGTCGTACATCGTCGCATCCCTTAAAAAATCGAAATTCAAAAAAATGTCTTTTTAAATATTTATCTGAAGAGTTTTTGCAAACCCCACTCTAGTGAATAAAGTTTATTATATATGGAAATCTGCAATTATTGTTCAGATTATTTTACCTTTTTTTTTCACTCCTTTCAAGGTCGAATTTCGAAAAAAATCTAGAAATTATTTTTTAGTTATTATCATGAAAAGTTGATATCTTAATTTTGATCGAGAAATAAAAAAAAAAGTAGATTTCAAAAAAATTCAAATCCATTTTATTCCTTAAACTTGGAATTTCAACAATCTACTAATTATTTATTAGATATTTATATGAAGATACTCATACCAAAAATCAAATTTATATCTTCATTTGTTACCAAGAAATAAAAAAAAGAAGACAGCAAATTTCATTGTTCCTCCATTTTAACCCTAAAAAATTCAAAATTTAAAAAAATCCTTTCTTAGTGTGCACTTACCCCGTAAGAAAAACACTATACAAATTTTCATCAATTTATCTTCAGTTTTTGCTTGGCGTTTATGATTCAGTCAATCAGGACAACTTCCTTCATAGGTACAGATTGTTAGAAAATTAACTTAAATAACAATGATAGAGGGAATTTATGATTGAATAATGAAATGTGATCAATATTTTATAGACATTTATAATTTTCATAAAATTCTTTTTTTCAGTTCGTTTCCCTTAATTTTATTTAAAGGAAAGGATATTTCTTTGGTTGAAGGTAACAATTTAACTTTGACTGTTATTGAGATAAAACTTTTATTTTGTTCAGCTCTATACAAGGAGAGTTGTAAGACCTCGTGATGAGAAAAAAGAATTGAACGTTTCAATATTTTAGCCTATTTTTAAGTTAAATTTACGCCATTGATTGAAATTGTGAGTACACTACATAGTTTTTGGTCAAGGTTATTTTTATTTTATAAATACAAATAAAACATCCTCTGGTTTACATGAGTGTTATTATAACTACTTTTTCACGGTCATTCTTTCTTTTAATATTAATAATGAAAATGAAATGGAAAAGTTGGAGAAAAAACATTTCTCCGCTCCATCAAAGAGTTAGATTTTTTGGTACTAATTCTTCAATACTCGCAGACGATACTGCTTAACAATCGAAGTAACCATCTAGCTGTAATTTATTGTAATGGTTTTTGGCCGTCTACCATTCTCAAGTATTATCGTATTTATTTAAGTAATTTAAAGTACAATAGTTGTTATAACAGTAATGTTAAATTTTCCTCCTCCTTCCGTTTATTGTTCTCTTAATCTTCTTTTTTTTCTCTTGATTTTCTTCCGAACACAATTGTTTGTCATATTTATTTCTTAGCTACTGACTTCTTCACCTCTTTTCCTTTTCTGACCCCTTCCTTATTTTTCTTTTTTTTTCTTTTCTTCACCAAGTCTTTTCTTTTTCACTTTCTGTTTAGATTCTCCAAAATTTATTTTCTCTCCTCATTCCTCCTTCATTTTTCTTCTTTGTCCACCATTTATTTCTTCTTGATCTTTTCTGAAGTTTTACTCATATTTCTTCTCTTTTCGTGTTTCAAACATACTTTTTTTCTCTTAATTTTGACGAAAAACATTTTAAAAATGATATTATTTTAACTTATTTTATTCATTTAACTTATATGAAATGATTTTTTTTTTTAAATAAACTCACTCATTGTGATACTAATTTTTACATTGCATAATTATTTACATTGGTGTTTTCATTTTTATTTTATTTATAAAATTTGTTTTTTTTTCTCATTATTTACAAGCTCGGTTTTTATTTAATTTTAATTTAATTTTTTTTTTTTTTTTGATAATTTTTAAGTAATATATTTTACAGGTTTATGAAATAATTTAATTTTATACAATATTGTTTTTCTTCTTTTTTTTGTCGAATATATTTATATTTCATTTCAGAAACGGTCTCTTAATAATGTGGTTTTTTCTTCTTTTTTTTTCAGAATTTCCTAAGAGATCTACTCAGAGAAGCAAAGAAGATAAATGACGTTTCAGAAGATAAGCTTATTGAATACACCGATACCATGGTAAGCATACAATGAATAAAAAAACACTCTATTTTACACTTTGTAAGTTCCACATTTTTTATTTTTCAATTGTCGCCGCAAACACTTTTCATGGACAATTTAATGTAATGATGAAAAAATAGATATTAAAATGAATAATAAAATTATATATAAAAATCTATTTTGCTTTGGTTTTTTTCTGTTAATAATATGAGAATTAATTTTGAAATAATATTTATTATTTTTTAGTTCGCGGTAAATTTCTATGCTGTATATATACTTCCATAACCTGTTTTACCTTTAAGATTTACGTAGGTCAAGAACATTATTAATATCTTTAAACAGACATAAAAATAAAATTAATCTTTTAATTGACTTAATTGAAGAAAAGTAGAAAATATTTATTAAGGAGTAATAATTTTAGATTTATAATTCATTGAAGGGCTATTTTTTTGGCACCAATTATTTACATTTCTTCATTTCTGTAACAATTCCTCTGAACTGTCTATTAAGGGAGAATGCTTTTCACAGATTCCCGTAGGGATAAAATCCAATAGATTTGAATCTGGAAAGGCAAGGCTATTAAACCACAGTACTTAATTCAATATAATGGGAAAACGTTCACCGAAATTCTAATTCTAATAATAAAAATACAGAAGCAGTGACACTAATGATTCATATTTTGCCTGAGTAATACTTAACAGGAAAATATTTGACAAAGGTGGTTCTTAAATCAGTATATGGTGTTCATTTTGTACCAAATTTAATAAATTGTATTCTAAAAAAAAAATTTACTTATTGAAAAGTAAATTAGTTACTAAATGGAATTTTCGACGGCAGTTATTTCCATATCAACAGTTTCGTTTTGAAGGTATTAATTTTTGCCAAACATCCGGCTGCTAACTGTAGATAAGTTACTTCTACTATATTCCAACATCTTTTATTTTTTATATATTTTATACGTACTCCTGCATTTTTAAAATATTTTTGTAAAAAAAAAATAGCTATCAGTCCTCTTGAATAGTATTCAGTGGCAAAAAATTAGAAATAGAAGTTAGTCGAAAACCAACATAAGATGAATTATTTATTATTTTACAGAAAAATGCCGACTCCGTAAAATAGTAGGAGAACGGTGTCAGTAAAAAAAAATTAGTTTAAAAATGGAATAAAACTGAAAAATGAAGTATCTAGTGCATAACCATTAAAAGAAAAATTGGAAATATTTGATGACATCACTAACAGATAATTGAGATAGGTTACGGTGACAAAACAATACAATACATACAAACAAAACGGAAATTTTTATTCACCAGCTAGTATATTTAACTGAATTATCTGGTGAATTAATTATAGCGTTCGTGGATTATAATTATTATATTTTAAACCCAAAACAAAAATAATAATTAAATGTACGGTTGAGATTATTTTTAGTAAAATTGCTTCTAGGACTTAAAGAATATCGTTAAATAATGGTTGAACTGAATCGCTTTGCAAGAATGTGTTTGAAAAGAACAAATCTATTATCCTAATTTCGCTTTTTCGGTGAGGGAAAAGATTTGTTTAGAAATTATACGAGAGAATAGAGGCAAACACTCGTGTAAGATTATCAAAGCTGAATCACAATCGTGCTCGTGATCACATAATCTAAGACCACACCATAATAAGAACCATATCATAAGACAATTTAAAGCGAATCTGCTCAACTTATAAGAATTTTCAATTTATGATCTACACAATTCCGATGAAGTCTAACTATATGAATATATATATATCTGTATAATAATAATAATAATAATTTAATTTGGAAATCTATATTGTATTTAATTCCGTTCTATAACTTATTATCTAAATAAAAATATTTTTTTTATTTATAAAGCAATTTAATTTTTCATTTAATTTTTTACAGCTGCAAGTTTTTGATGCAAATAAGGATGGACGATTACAACTCTCTGAAATGGCCAAGTAAGTAAAATTTATTAAATTATGCATCGTTTTCAATTTAAATTTCTGATTTCTGTTATTTATTTAGATTACGTTTTTGGTTTTTTAGAAAATTTCTATACGCTATTGCACTTTTGTCTCTCTTTAGCTCCTCTGTTATAACAATAATAAATATAATTTTTGTTTCCTAATACATTATTTTAATGTGTTTTTTGATGCTGTAAAAGAATATTTACTCACAATCTTTCTGTAATCCACCGTTTTTGATACATTTGTGAGTTTTAATTACAGGAGTTTTTCATTTTTCAATGTATAGTTAGCATTCGAAGTTCCTATATTGTAATTTGTTAGTTCATTTTATATTGTTTAACTTTATTAACATAATTTGTATGCTATAAATAAACAATACTAGACAAAAAATTGAATCATATTATAGTCACATATTATGACATCATATCTGATATCATATTTAATTAATATCCAACATGGACAAGGTTACTCACGTCTGTGCAGGTCAAAACATATAGCTGAAAACACAGCTGTGTTGTTTGTATTAAGCACTAGATTAAGGAATGAATTAATTTTGTTTAGTCTAATTGCTGTCTTAATTTGTTAACAGTGAAGTGTCATAATGCCTCAAAATTGTGTAAATGATTTGGATGCATTTTGTTATGTACTTTGTGAGTTTACCGTCAAATCAAATAGAAAAAACATTACACTTTTAATTACAAAGTATATAGTTTGTAATTTCAGTGTAACATTGGTGATCAAGATATGACGTGGGCTTCTCATGTAGTATGCACTAATTGCCCTGTATTTTTAAGAAGATGGCTGAGACGTACACGGAAGGCTTTGCCATTTGGTGAACCTATGGTTTGGCGTGAACCAAAGGATCGTGGGTTACTTTTTTTTTAACTAGTGTGTCTGAAATTTCTAAAAATCTAAACATACTGTAAAATATTCTTCATTGCAATCTACAATCAGGCCTGTACCTCAAATGAAACAATGAAATTATCCCAATTCCTGAGCCGCTTAAGAACGTATGCTTCGAAAGTGTTTCGATAAAAAATCATGCAGTACTGAAGAAGAAAAAAATTATTTTTATTTTGAATTATCCCGATGTCACATTTTTGTCACAAATGAATTAAATGAATTGGTTAGAGATTTA
The DNA here is from genome assembly GCA_010016005.3 of Zanna intricata. NCBI lineage: Eukaryota > Metazoa > Arthropoda > Insecta > Hemiptera > Fulgoridae > Zanna > Zanna intricata. Next base: position 27,838 of record JAAAKQ030038509.1, read on the forward strand.
AATTTATCAAAAAATCAAGCTGAACTGTTAGGATCAAGACTGCAACGTTGGAATTTACTTTAAAAAAGTACAAAAATTTCGAGATTTCGAAGCTAACAAACAAAAAATTTCTCAGTAATTTATTGAAGAAAATAATTTGATTTATTGCACAAATATTGATGAGCTTATGTTGCACATAGAACAAATGAATAAACCTGAGGATTGGCGCCTTTTCATAGATTGTTCAAGTATAGTTTAAAAGCAGTTCTACTACACTACGGTAACAAATATCCTTTGATATCAATCGCTTATGATGTTAATTTGAAAGAGAAATACGATGATATGAAAGACATTCTTGAAAAAATAAATTTTAAAAACCATAAATGGAAATATGTGGTGATTTGAAAGTTATAGCTATTTTGTTGGGCATGCAGTTAGGCTATACCAAGTACGTATGTTTTCTTTGCGAATGGGACAGCCGAGGTAGGAATAAACTTTATGTTACCAAAGAGTGGAAGAAACGAAACAACTTAACTCGAAACGGGAAAACTATTATTCATGAATCCTTAGTTTAACCCAAAAATATATTTGTACCCGCTCTACCTCCTCGCCATTACCAACTAGAACCAATGAAAACTTTTTGTAAAAACATTGAAGGAAGATAGTCCTTGATAGTCATTGAAGGAAGATTTTTGTACATCAGGCACAAATTACCGAATGTAAATGAAGGAAAAATTAAAGAAGAAATATTTGTTGGTTCCCAAATAAGAGAGTTGGTCAAAGATGATGTATTTAAATCAATGTTAAATAATGTAGAAAGTGCAGCTAGAGCTTCATTTAAAGACGTTTGCAAATGTTTTTCGGCAAAAAAAAAATCCAACAATTACCACGATATTGTTAATTAACTTCTTAATTATTACAGAGCTATGGGATATGTCTTTGAAAATACATTCCCTCCACTCATATCTGGAGACATAAGTGACGAACACGGTAAACATTTCCATATACGTTTCAGACATTTCGGTGATGGAATACTGCTATAAAGGGGAATGTAATACGAACATGTTAGCCGATTACATTTAGACATTAATTCTGGATATGGCTGAGGCTATTTATAAAAGAAAATCATCAGTTAAATTATACTAACACAGTATGGCCATGTAAAATAACAAATTTTACAGATTTAACTGTATTTTCCCTTAATTTTTTTAAGCTTAATTTATTTAAAACTAAGGGTGATAGAAAAATTGTATTTACAGATCTATAATGTACTCAAAAAAAAAAGTAATTCAAGAAATGGTATCACACTTAAAGCAACATAATTATTTTTTTTGTCACTCAGTGTAATTAAACAAAAACCTCCAATTACGATACGGAACGGAATGCAAGGCACCTTTTTATTTTTTAAAAAATGGTATATGCCATTTCACTTTTGTCTCCCTTTAGGTCCTCTGTAATAATTAAACGAACACCTCAAATTACGTTACGGAACGAAACGCAAGGTAACGGGGAATATTTCATCCCCTTATTAATCGCAGAGCTTGAATATGAGTCCCTTGCTGCCGGGTCATCCTAATTATCGTGCGATATTTAATTTTTAATGGGAGTATTATATTTAACTTTATTTTAAGATAAACGGAGTTGGGGATTTGGTTCCAGGCACTTTGAAAATCGGGTTTTGAAATTTTTACTTGGGTTATTCCTTGGGAATTTAGTAAGATATTTGCGTTTTTCTCCAGAAGTTCCCTTCAATTACGATGCTAACGTGAGTAAAGCATTTAATTTTCCGGTGTATTAATTATTTTCGTAATTTCAGTAACCTTAACCTTAAGAAAAATTAGTAGAGTAATAATAAGAGGTAATTTTTAAGGTAAAAATCTTTCACACATATTAACTACATAAAATGACGCTTTGGAACTTAACCTAGCCGGGAACTTGCCTTCATTTATCTATGACTCTGTCAGTTATCTGTAGCTCTCAAACTGCAATTTATTTTTAAATTTATTTTTTAGTAACATTTTTTTAATCATGTTGGTCGTGAATCCCACCAGTAGTGAGGAGTGATCGATGACTCGGTTTTAAATGCCAAAAGGATTTGCCCAGTTGAGAAATCTATTAATTTAGAAATTCGTTGAAGAGTACAAGAAAATGCGAGAAAATACTTCCATTATTCAACAAAGAGAGAATCAACAAACAAAAGCAAGATCTGGAAGTCCATTTGTTATTACCGAAATGTTTTTAGGGCCTGCCAGAAAGGATTTCTTCTATCGGTTATCAGTCTCTATTAGAGAAATAAACAAGTTTCAAATGTACTACGAAACCGTAACACATTTACGGCTATGAAGAACTATCGGTGAAAACCTACTCACTAAAAGTGAATAGTAACGCGTAGCTCACTAAAAGTGAGTAGTAACGCCGATCTCCGTGGCGGAGTAGTAGTTTTTTGGCCTTTCATCTGGAGGTCTCGGGTTCCAATCTCGAACAGGCATTTTTCAAATCCAACAAAATTCCATTTTCATATTCCCAAGTGCAAGATTCAAGCTTCTGTGGCAAATTAATTCATCAAGCAAACAAAAAAAATAAGGGGTTTTTGTTACACGCGGTAATTTACAAGATAAAGGGCCTTCTCACGTTATCTAAAACGCATCAGAACATTTTTTAAAGTTGTGACCGACGTTCATCCTCCATAAAGTTCGGATCTGGTGTTTTGGATTGTCATCTTTTCCAGAAAAAAAGAAAGTTTTAAGGGAAGGATACAAGGAGACCAATGACGATATCTTCAGAATGTCACTGAATCGTTCATGGGACAAATGGTACCTTCTTTAATGAGGAGATAACGAGACGAGCTCATAAACTCGTGGATGTTAACGGAATTTTTGTTTTAAAATAGTAGGAGATATTTTCTTTGTAAACACGATTTTTTTGAGCTGCAATATATTGTCAACAGTTTATGTCTAAATTTTTTTTACTTAAAAATTACCGTTGTATTGTAAAGAACTGGGATATGGGATGTCATAACGCATATTGTAATTCTTTATTATGTGATGTCTCATAATGATTATTTTCTTAAAACAAAATCTTCATACACACAATCAAAATAAAGATTTTTCCTTCCCAGTTTATATTTGGAAAACATTAATGTTTTCTTCCCACCATATTTTTGACTAGAAAAAAAAGTTAACATTGCCGTAAAATATTTATTAAACAGTTCTTTTATTCCAAAGACCCTCTTTCAGAGCATTTATTTTTCACTTCTTTTCTAAAAATTAAAGTTATTAATAATTGTATCATAAATTTTATGTAATTAGCCATAAGAAATATCGTATTAATAATTATAAACTAGCAATCTGTTGTTTGTCATAAATCAGTCGACTACTTTGATTCAATATTTGTTAAATTATCTTGTATAATTATTATTAATCTCAAGTATTTGTTGCATTTTGGATAAATTCCTTTGTCGAATCTAATCTTCGTTTCTCCCTTTGTTTCGCTTTTAGATTCCCTTAAATCGTTTAAATGAACTAACACAATTCGGACCGATATATAGCTCAGCACGTTAATCTTCTTCTAAAGAGTGTGCAACTTACTCAGTAAACGGTACTTATTAGTACGTTTCTACGACTACTGTTGTATGTAGTTATGACTAACTATGCTGAAGTCTATATTTTTGTAATATCCCTTTCTCTTTTTTTCCTTATTGTGTATTAAAGCCATTATATTTTACTTTTATTTAATCTTATATTCTATGTTGTTAACAGTTAAAAAGCTTAAAATTAATCCCTTCTATCGGATGTAACCTCGAGTAGGTTACAGAAAATAAATCTCAACAAACACTTAACAAATATGTGAGAGCATTTCTGAATGTTTTTTATTGTGTACTCCAATCTTCCTTTACTACAATTCCATACAATAATGTCCCCAATTTCATTTATAAAAATTTGAGTTTAATCTCGAAAATTGATTCTTAATTCTGAAAATTAAACACTGTATATTGCAAAAATAATTCAGTGTTATAAAATTTAACTTTAAATTTCGTACGCGTTTTTTCTCTCTATTGCATTACGTATAGATTTTATACAGCGAAAATGTTACAATAATTTATCGATTTTATTTCAATTTAGTAAATTATAATTTATGTAATGAAATAAGAGATGTAACTAAAAGAAATAAAATCAGCCGATTTCCATGTTAACTAACATTATTCTTTTTTTAATAATTTACCAACAATTCTCCTAGAAAATATTAATCTTAAAGAAAATAGGCTCAGACGCCTTTATGGTCCAGTAAACTTTTAACGTAAAACTTTCCTTTTAATCGTTTTTTGGAAAATTATTAGAAATCAGTTTGGAATCGCCTTAAGTGGTGAATATTAATGATATTGCACAAAGTGTAATCAGCATCATCAATTTTCGTTCAAACGTTTTAACTAACAGAAGCCTTTACTTCCCTACATTGTGGTTACTATTCAATCTAAATTAGAAAAAGATACCTTAGAACTCTTAGAATACATAAAAAGTCATAAAATGACATTCAGAAGAAAATTATTTTTATCGGAAAAATTTCTTAAATATTTTTTTGCTAAATACATTTTGTTTTCTTATTTAGTTGCTGGAGAATCTGCTTCAATTTCCCACACTGTGAAAAAAAATGGTGTAATAAAATAATATTTTATTTTCCAGTGTACCAATTAACAATTTTTCTTTAAAAAAAAGAAGAACAAATTGAAAACAATGGAGAGTTAAAGATTTTTACTTTTTTCTTGTCTTAAAGAGTATTCCTTATACGTTCCGAGGTAAGAACATGAGAATTTTTAAGATATAATACATATATATAAACATAACATAAACATACAATACATAAACTATAGTAATGAACTTAATGAAAATGTATCTCAAAATTACAAAGGAAATTATGTATTACACCAGATGCAACTTGGTGATTCCATACAAAGATTTTACAAAATTACATTGGCAACACTGATAACCTTATCATCTATATACTGGTCACTACTTTAAAATATTCTTTCATTTTATTGCATTAAACAAAACAAAAAATCTGTCAATTTATTTTATTTTTATTCTTATAATTTGCATAAATATATTTATTTTGGAATCATTTTATTTTATAAATTTTGATTCAGCTATTAATCAAGATGCTGAAAAATAAAATAACACTTCTTCCTATAATCAAGTAAATAAATATAAGAAAATCTTTTTACAATTTCAGCAGTCTATTCTTGAAATTACGTTGAATCGTAATAGTACAGTGATAAATACTAAAACACATCTTTGTTTTTTTAAATAATATACTTCAGTATATTTCCAAATAACTTTTAAGATCAACGTTAATTGTTTTCCCGACAAAAATAATATTCATAATATTATTTTATATAAAATTATTGAATTAAATAAGATTTAATGTATTCTTGATATTCGTGATTTTCTTTATTAAATATTATTTAAGGTATTTTTTTTACCATCCAGCACCACCGATAGATATTGCTTCCGGTGAGATGAATGAGAATTAATGCAGCGTATGAAAATATCACGCCTGACTGGGATTCGCAACCGGGACCTCTGGATGAAAGGCCGAGACGCTACCACTCGCGCCACAGAGGGTGACAGATATTTAAGAAAAATTACACGAGTTGAATTGAAAACATTTGTTATAGAGAACGATTCAGATTGCCAATAGTATTAAATACACGGTACTACTCGAGAATTTTATAAAAAAAAATTGTTTCTCATCATATTTGAAATTATAAGAGTAATTTTTAATTTTTTGAGTAAGTTGCTATTCAAAATCTGTTTTCTATAGATGACGCGAGGTTTCATTTGGAGGGTATATTAATTCACAAATACACAACTCATGGACAATTTTTAACACGAAGCGAAAATTGCAGTCTTCTCATACAGAACGCATTGGCGTTCTGCTCACACAGAACGCTCATTGTGGGTCCAATTTTTTTAAGATACGGTTATAGTGATCATTATTGCGCAGTTTTAACAAACATCATTAGGCAGTTAACTGAACAATTAGTTCTAATAAGATGGCGCCACAGCGCACACAGCTAACAACAAGCCAATAACTTTTTTACGAAATATCTATGGTGAACGAATCATTTCTAGGGGTTTGTAGCCTGCATGATCGCCTGATATGACTCCCCTAGATTAATTTCTAAGAAGAGCAGCGGAACAATAATATATTTCAACAGATCACGTACGATTGACAACTAAAAACCACAATAACGGTACACGTCATCCCAGTACATCAGCCGGTTAAAGTGTTTGAAAACAAATTGAATATGTCCAATGTTGTACTGATGTTGGAGGAGATAATTTTCAATACCTTTTAAAAACTATTCCAATTATTATAATATCCGTTTCTATAAAGTAAAGAAACAAAAATGCAAAATAATAGTTAACAAAGTCTAGCAATTACATATCCATAATTCCAGCACCTAGCAACTTTTCAAACGCTCCCTATTACATATTTTCTCAAAACGACAGCTTATACTGTAATCCTTTAATTATATTTGATTAATTTATATTATATAATTTTTTGTTATATTTTTAATTCAATAGTCATTTTTTTTTAGCACATATACACATGTATATATTTTTTAAAAATAAAATGAAATGCTACAGAACTTTCTATTAATATTATTTTATAAATAGTACGTTTAATTAATAACCCATTCAAAATAGCTAACCAGTTTGACTAAAGCAATTAACATCTTTCAATTAGTAGGAACTGCACTTTCATTGTAACAACATAATTAAATCTCTAAACTTTGTAATATTGCTTGAAGGAGGCGTTAAAAATGTATTAGGTCTGAGCAGATATTAATTAAGAGTAGCTCGCATATTTAAACTAGTTTCATACCTAACATCTCAAGCCTTCATTTTATTATGATCTATCCGAGAAGAACCTTACTGAAGTCACTCATCGTAAATTAAATTCAACAATCTTGATATACAACCATCTTAAAGTTAAGCGTCTGCCTTATTCGCTTACTTTTTTTAATTTGGAATTATATATATTTTTTTAAATTTTGTATTTATTAATTTTAAGTTCTCTTGCGGTTTAAAATCATTCATTTAGCATTATACCTAATAATTCGTTTACAAATATTCGCAAAATTTAGTTGAAAATTACATTTATTTACCGAATGTTAGGGAGGCTTTATCCTACTCAATTTTTAAACACTATGATTAGGAAAGTATTAAGATGGTGCTATGTAAACGGTAAGTATTATGATAATTTCATTTGTTCTTGTTGTTTTATTTGTTAGAAAAAAAATTTCTTAGAAATCATCATTATTATTATTATTTTTATTATTATTATTATTATTATTGTGGGCATTAATAGTTTTCTAAGGTAGAGGATCGGGGGACAGTAGGAATGTTTACAGTGTTAGACTTAATAGCCCTACATATTATGATAGTCATAATTGTTTTAAATCAGATCTGGCCTGTGGGTGTGGGGGTCTGGTCTTGTTTGACAGTCTGAAGCAGCTGGAAGTTTATTTAGATAGTAATATGAAATGTAATACACGTGTTACTCATCTCTGTAATTGGCTTAAAGTTTTTTTGTATAAATTTTATAGGTTATCAGATTGTTTCCCAATTCATGTTAAATGTGTCTTATAGTTTTCGTTAACAGAAAGCTTGCTGAGATATGGATCTATGCTTACTTATCGGCTCCAGATTATATATTGACTCCTATAAAATCTCTTATATCCAGAATATTATAATGTTAATATTTTATGATGTTCAAATTGGCTTTCTTGGGATAATGAGTTTTCAGACATTAGCAAAAATTTTTTTTATTGCAGAAATATTACTCTGATCTTCAATACAGAGTTCAGAGAGAGAGAGAGAGTTCATAAAATTTTTTTATTCCAAGATTTAATAACGCATATAGTAAGGCTTTTGCTTGAGTATCGTGTACCTAACTTCTTAAATGAACTCCCGCAAGAATTAAGAAACATACATAACCCATATAAAGCTAAGCAATTATTGAAAATTCATTTTTGGATGTAAGTTCACAGGTGGATTGAACATAATTTGTTAGAGTGTTAAGATCATTATATATTCTGATAGACTAGTTTTTCTATGGCTAACATATGATCTACTTTACATTTAAATTATTATGCACTAAAATTCATTTAAAACATGCATCATGAAGTTTTATATATATTCACTTAACACAGATATGAACATTTGAGATGATAGGTTTTTGAATCTTGGTTTGTTTTTGGATCTTGTGTGTCTGTGTTACCATCCTTCAGACTTTCAATTTAATTA
>JAAAKQ030038510.1:0-16845 GCA_010016005.3 Zanna intricata
GGAGTCCATACAAAAACACATCGCTGTCCTCGTCTATTTAAAACATATATAATAGAAAGGATGTTAGCGATCAGGACCTCCTTAATATTCTTGTTCCAAATTGCAGTAAGTGCACTCAGCGAGTCGGAACATACCAGCACTCTCTCTTCGCAAAAATGTTCGCAACATCCTAGAGCTTACTGTATACGTAGTCGTATACACGCTTGTCACATCTGGCAGCTTCCAAAAATTGGGCTTCTCCATTTACATAATGGAGCATCCAACACGGTTTTAGGTTTTAGAACCGTCAAAATAAATCTTAATGTACTCATCATAACTACTGACGATTGATAAAAATTCCTGTTGGATGATAACTGCTGGCTTATTTTTTATTTTCTCATAGGAGAGATCCAATCTTGTTTTACCGCAGGAAATAGCCAAGGCGGTATCTCTGTGTTAGTAATTGCTAACGTATCCGGTAGAGCAATTTCATATTTCCTTACCAATTCATGATACCGTATTCCGGCTGGTCTGGAATAGGTAGCATACCGTTCATATAATGCAGCTAAATGATGATAGTTGAATGCTTTATAATTTATATGGGCAGGAAAGGCCCATATATTTTCTGCATATTGTAGTAATAGGATCTCCCTTCTATAACGCAGTGGTATTATTCCGGCTTCTGACATTAGGCTAGCAGCCGGGCTTAAACGGAATGCGCCTGTGGTATACCTTATTCCGCTGTTTAAGTATAACGTCAAACTTACTTCAGCGCGACTTTCTGCCGGATGAATACACAATACATCCGTAGTCAAGTTTCGATTGTACCCAATACTTTATATCTTTGTCTGAGCCCCAGTTGATATTAGATAAACATTTCATAATTTTTAGGGCTTCTTCTTTGCATCTACCACTCAAATCCTGTATATGTAGTCCCTATGTAAGGGATTTATCTAAAAGTAGACCCAGAAATTATTATTATTATTAGTTTATATTTATAAAACAACTATTTAAAAAACTGAATTTCTTTTTAATAACTTTATTACCAAAATTTATTGGTTATTATTAAAAAAAATTATGTTGTTTGAAACTTTATTTTTTTTAAATTTCATTATATAATCCTTGAAATTATCTTTTGTAAAAGCAGATTTTATTTTTTATTTATTTTGAATTACACTTTTATTCGAAGGTATTTTTAATAAAACTAATGACTTGGAACTCAACAGTACTGTTGAAGTGATTTATGATGATTTTTATTAATGTAACTAAAGATATATGGAAACGAATGTACTGTTAGTTATTCTTTCGAATTGAATTCCAAATGAAAGATTGAATAGCTTTATTTTCCAGAGCAAGTCGATAAAAGGTTATTCAAAATCGCTACCTGCTCAAAAAAGGAATTTAAAAAAAATTTTTGTTTAAACATGCCACATAATATTCTATTATTGTATTATATTAATGAAATTACATTGTATCTTAAAAGGAAATAAATTATGCTTTTAAGTAAAATACGTGAACTGAAAGTTTGCCCCTAGCAAACAGCTGTGTCAAGTTTACTGATACTGTATTTTACTTGTCACTAAACTTTACATGTTGCGTTTGAATATATATACAATTGTATCACGTCGTAAGTAATCGGAAGATGTTATCTGGTTAGATAGTACAAAAAATACGCCCCCCCCCCTGGTGGGACGAGCGAGCATCCCGCTCGCTCGTCCCGCTAAAACCAGCCGACAGTTCGGTTGACAAAGACAGCGGGAGCACCTTCAGACCACTTAGTGTTCATTTTTTTAAGATGCATAAGTTGTCTACTTCAAAACCAAGGAACGTTTCCACTATATTTTATTGATACTGAAATTAATTAATGCATAATAAAACTAATTAAATCAGTACTTTCTTGATATCAAAATAATTATTTTATTAAGAACATAAAAAGACGAACAGAGTCTGCCGACTTCAAATTTTTAACCTTTCTCTCACATATTTATAAAAACTGACATATATTTAACGGAATTCATACAGTATAACTTAAATTAGCTAAAATGTAAATTAAAAATTTATTATTAACATATACATTTATTTATGTTTATTATAAAAAAAAAACAAAATTTGCATAATGTGTTCACTTTATCTGAAAAATATATTTGGACCAGTTCGATTACAATTCCAAAGATTTTCAGGAAAGATAAAAAGAAATAAAATCGATTTATCTATCAATTTGGTAGAAGAGATCAGAAAAGATGTTTATCAAAACAGTTAAATTAGTAGTGAAAATAAATTAACTTTTTAATAAAAGTTTAATTTAACTACCAAGAAGTAAAAGCCGTAAAATATTATCACAAAGAAAAATCTATTTATCCACTTAAACTTATAGTAATAATAGTAATAAAATTACAACATACCTTTTTGATAATAATTGCCTTTGCTGCAAAATTTAAATGGTACAACATATAACGTTCAAAGTAATAGCAAAATCGTTTGGATGCAAGAAATGGTTAAGAGAAGTCAATGTAAAATCGTAATGTTTGAAACTCAATAATTTAGTAATCAGTAATGGATAAATAAATTTACAGATAAAAAAAAAGTCCATGAAGAAAGAAAATTGGCGATAGAAAAGATCGGTAAAAAATTGATTCACGATTGAATTAGTAAAAATATTCATAAACATTACAGAAAGTAAGTTATTTTTATTATAAAAATAATAAGGCAATGAATAATCCAGTAAGAAAATCATGAAACATTATATTTTATTATTGGAGATTGACAAGTTGAAATGATAAGTTTTTTTGGTAAAATTTGAGAACATTAATATCTAATAATAATATTATTATTACTAATCATTATATTGATTATATTAATAATCATTATTATAAATCATTAATATATAAAAATTTGAGAATTAATATCTAGTACACAATTTGCTTATTATTCGCAACATTTACATACTAAAGACTTCATACTTCATTGTGTAATATAATATTTATTTGTTGTTAAAGATCAGAGAGATTGTAATAAATTATGAAAAAAAGATTTCTTTTTTTTTTCAAATAAAGAGAGAAAAAGAAAATCAATACGTTTGAAGTAACGACAACTGTTATAAAGCAAAGAAGTCCTGAACAGAAATACGAATACAACACACAGAACAATAAAAATACAGTATTTTTACTTGAAGCGCTCCCTTTCAGAAGCACTTGGTCCATATGCATTTGACCATATGTGTAACATCAGTATCCTTCAGGTAAAAATAAGAAAATGTGATTTACGACTAAAAGAGCAGAAAAGAAAGTTATTTACAACAAAAAGGAAAACTCTGATAACGAATTAACTGTCAAAATATATAGAAAGTCGTCTATTTATTTTATCCGTTATACATAACCCAGCCTAAAACTCCTCTCAAAATATATTTACATTAATAATGATGTTAGTGAAACTAACAAAAAGTCGACACAAAAAATCTCGCATTAATTATTTTTCCTAAATTATGTTACAATAAAACTACTTAAAATGAAAAAAAGGAAATTAATATTTTTTAAATGAAAAGGAAGAAAAACAATATGTAACAAGTTCCCATAAAAAAAAGATGTAAGATCATACAAGTTAAGTACGTATTATTATTATTTTTTTTTACTATCGTACTGTGTCAATCATCCTGAAGGCAACATATAAAGTGTTTTATGTATATATATATATATATAACTGTGAGTGAATAGCTCCTGAGAAAATAAATCAGTAATTAGGGCGAATTTCGCAAATAGCAACACGAGTATCTGAAATCCTGAGAACTAGCATTAATAACATCTAAGCAACATGATAATAGCAGAAAGTTAAATATTTATTTGAAGAGGATGCATGTTGTTACATGCAACCCTGCATATGTAACAATTATCTTAAATAGAGAGAGATTTAATTAGAAAGATAATTAGATAGAGAGAATTAATACTAAAACATTGTTATATATAATTAATTTTAAAGTAAACAGTAGTTTGTAAAAAATGCTAAATTTATAATGAAACTTTTAGGTTAAAAACACATATTATGTGCCTAGGTTTCATGTACAAAATATAACATAACACCTGTATTATAATAATAATAGTATTTATTTTATTATAATAATAAAAAAAAAAGCTAGTCAAAAGTACAAACCTCTTTGTAAAGAAGTTACAGTTTAAATTTTGAAAACAACCCACTATTGTTATGAAACTTCAGCTGTCATACCTTGTTTAAAATAAAGTTGGGCTAAAAAAAAATACTTATATATTTATTGTATTTCTATTTAAAACCTAACAAACAGATAAAAAGAATATATGTTTTTAAAAAACCATACGTTGTCAACGAGTTAAAATTTCCTAATAACAGGTAGGTGTCTATTACGTCCATGGTAGGTGTCATTTTTCTATTTAAAATTACACTGTTAGAATAACACAACAGAAATAGATCGGTCAAAGTCAACTATGACAAAACCAACACATAAATTTCATTATATTTTACACGCAACGAAATAAACAATAATACTATAATCCATCCATCAAATTAGTTCTGAAGAACTGTTTATTGTAACGAATGAAATCATTAAATGCAATTTGACATTCAAAATGACACTCATTTGGTTATTAAAATTAATACAGAATATATGTACAGAACAAACAAATACCTAAAAGGTTTCTTAATAAAATAAAAGGAAATCTAAACTGATAGCTATAGTTTTACAAAATGATTAAATTACATGACTTCTGCAGAATAAATAACAGACCAGCCATATAATATTAAAAAAAAAAATTTATTATAAGTGAAATTTTAATATTATTTTAGATTCTGAACGTTATATCATTAAACTGCTTATACCATAAGCAGTGTCGATTAATTGTGAAGATTAATTATGTCGCCAACTGCGACTTTTTATATGGAAGGGAACTATTATTCTTGAAAAAAAAAAATATATATATAAATTTTTTTTTTCAACATCCGGGACCACCGTTAGGTATTACTTCATAGGATGAGATGAATGAGCTTTTGTAGCGTGTGAAAATGTCATGCCTAACCGTGATTCGAACCCAGGACCTCCGGATGAAAGGCTGACACGATATCACTCGCGACATAGAGGTTGGCATTCTTGCAAATATCATCCAAAAATAGTTTTACTCATTGAAGTAAATAGTTCAGGACTGATTTTTTTTTAAACTAAATATACTTCTTAAAAACAAAACCTTGTTAGAGAAAAATTAAATAGTAGTTTAATATATTAAAACAGAGTTATTTCTTATCACCAAAAATTAGTAAATTATATTTTTGTTTTTAATGGAAAACTTTTTAAAAATCATTATTGTTGAAATTATAAAATCGGCTTTTCATTATAGATTTTTAAAAATATTATTTTTAATTTCTAAATATTTACTATCCGGAAAACTGTAAAATAATTATAAGCTCTATTTCTTCTTATGTTCCCATTATGATTTCTCTTTTTAGAGCTATTTTGCGTACAAGAAAATAGAGTTAAAATTTCTTTTAACTTAGAATATACTCGGTAACCATTTACAAAAATAAAATAAAAAATAAAAAGAGACTTCAGTTTAGATTAAAAGGTAATAAATCCGTTATTATTTAAACCGGCGTCAAAATAAAAACAACTTCTTTAATTATCGACTTTTTTAATTTTTTGTATTATGACTTCAAAACGTTGAAATACAAGGAAGGATTGAAAGAAAATTAAAGTAAAATACTGATTTTAGAGACTTAAAATATAATTTATTCATTTTCAAACGTACTTTTTTATTTTTATTTAAAATAATTATAATATTACAAAAAGTCTTTAAAAATCACAGAATTTGTTCTCTGAACGTCAAAGACGAAAAATAATAATCTTAAAAAAGCAGGAAGAAAAAAATATACAAAAGTTGTTTTATAGCTACATCTCTCCAGAATGAGGTATAATTTATTAATTTTTTTCTGTTCTAACCCTTTCAATTGATAATGTATACTGATGTAGATTTCTTGTTTTTTTTTTTACGTAGATATATTTTTCCCTGTATTTACTATATGCTTCCAATGTATCATTTGAGTATGGTAACTGGAGTAATTCCGTACGAATGTGCTCTTTGATTATTATTTAATATTCTACTATATTGTTTTACATATTTTGTATGTTAATGTTCTTATATATATCCATATATACATAAGTACATAAATAGTGTAAGACTATATACATGTAGTCATACACCATTGTATGATTATATGTATGGGCGAATTACTCCCTTTCATTCTTGACGAAATGCTTGCTTACATTGTTCTAGGAAAGTGTGGGGAGCCAGGGGTAGAGTTTAATCGGTAGTGCCAAGGAATACATACGCTCAGAACAACATCTAGCGGAACCTGTAAGCGATCTCAACACTACCCACTGGGCGTCGAGAAAAAATGGATTCTTCACCTCTACAAAAAAAAAAAAGAAGAAGCCTTTCAATTGATTTTAATAAATTAAGTACTTTAAATATCAGAATGACCTCAGACTACATATCGTTCCGCCTATTAAAAATCTATCATAAGTCAATAATTTCAATAAAAAAATATTCTTATCAACTACGTTTAAGTGTAAAATTGTAAATTAAAAAAAAAAAATAGTCCATAGATATTAGAAAAAACCTTAGACCGGGACAATCAGAGAAAGTCCTTAACAATATATATATAATTTATACTGGTTGAATCTACCGATTTTTTCCTTATAGATCATCCAGTTTCTTTAAAATTTAAAAATTTATTATCCACCGAAGATATTTAATATAACGAAAATAAAATAAGACACCAAAGGAAATCATTGTTATCGAAATTTTTAAGGTAGAAAAAGTTTTCCCTTAAATACTTTACCTTTAAAAAATAATTTGTAAAAAAATTTAAAAAAAAGAAAAAGGATAACTAAAAAAAAAACATTTAATTTACATTTTTATAAACTAGGTTTTATATTTTTACACAAATTTATTTTCATTTTTTTATAGAATATAATCATATATATTTTAAAATTTTATTCTTAAATTTCAGTTTCACTCATACGTTCAATTTTATGTACCTGGTCTACTTGTAATGAAGAAAATTACGTTTACACGAAAAAATTATATGACATTAAAAATTTTGTACGCTTTATAGCAAAAGATTCATGCCAATTAAAAAAGCTATCTAAATATATAATTTTTTTTTTTTTATATAATCCTAAGCTACTCAGAAATGTGAAATTTGCTATAATATAATAGAATATTAAGGTTGAAACAAGTTCATGTGGACAAAATAATCCATTACTAAATTTCATCACATAATATATGATGATATTGTTGGTGGTAATCCAATCCTTTCTATCACGTACTGTATTGCAACGGAATTTGATCGCATCTTCAATCAACAATGTTTGAAGGAGGAAGTATGATCACGTAGACAACACAATTTATAAGAACCAAGCTCGTTATTTTTGTACTATTCAAGTGATCAATTTAAAGTGTTATGGTTGTTTTCTACTTTTTTTTTTTTTGTTTAACTCCGGAACCACAATTAAGTATATCTTCAGAGGATGCGATTAATGAAATGTAGCGTATGTAAAAGTGCCACACCTGACCGGGATTCGAACCCGGGACCTCCGGATGAAAGGCCAAGATGCTACCACTCCGCCACGGAGGCCTGTTGTTTTCTACTTTAAAATCAAAATGTTCAATATTAAAATGTCAAAGTATTGTATGTTCCTTTACATAATATATAATAGAAAATAAAGAATATATATGTTATAAATAAAACTTAAACGTATAAATTTTCTTTATCATAATCAAAAAAGGAAAGTAATTTCTTTGTATAAAAATTTTGGTTTAATAATAAATAATGATACGCCGATATAATATACTTTATATTGCTAATCACCATAACGTGATTCTGGTACGATTACCGCTGATGAAAATTAAAAACAATTCCATCCATTAACAGGTTAACATAGACTGTGAATTCATAGCCACGAAGTTTTGCCAGATTTGGTAGTCACCAAATGTTTACTTATAAAATTCCAAAACATTTAGATCGTTTTGTATTTCAGAATTGATTAAAACCTTTCAGGATTTATCTGAAGAGCAACTCAGTTTCTAGGTATATGGAGAGGTCACTGGAAAGATATTCTTCAGCTACCGTCACCAGATCATATAAAAAATTGTATAGTTCTGTAATATCCCACGTAGATCAACTGTGATTTAATCTACGCCTACAAAAAAGGTGTAATATGAAGGTCTGAACAGCAATTAAGTAAGGAGATAAAATATGGTACCTCTATCTTTATCTGTTTAACCTCCGGAACTACCATAAGATATTACTTCAGAGGATGAATGAGGATGATGTGTATGAATGTGAAAGAAGTGTAGTTTTGTACAACCTCAGGTCAACCACTCCTGAGAAGTGTGGTTGATTGAAACCCAACCACCAAAGAACACCGGTATCCACGATCTAGTATTCAAATCCTTATAAAAATGTTTACCTTTACTAGGATTGGAACCTTAGAACTAAGATATGGTACCTAAAGAGGTATTACGGTACAAGACAAACAAACCCTCTCACATGATATCTTAACAGCCCCTTCTGGCTTCTGTACATATCTTTCTTACAATTCCTGGGGAGGTAGTATTTTTTCCAGAATGAATACAGTACATGATGATCACAGAATTATCGTACTGAATATATGAAATCTACACAGCAATAAAGATTAATTTTCCATTATAAAATAAAGAACCTCCCAAAAATAGTTTCAGATTTCTTTTATAAAAAAAAAAAAAAAAAAACAAAAACAAAAACGCATTGAATATAGATTGTTATCATATTGTACCAATGTAATTATTCAGCCTGAAGCCATTGAAGGAAGTTCTACTTTATTGATGAAATAATAAAAAACGACCAATTACTTTATGAGTATTCAAGATATCTTGCAAAGTTTTCATTAATTTAAACCAGTTTGTACTATCAATCTATATCTGCTTAAAAGCTTAAATGAACACTTCAGCAATTAAATAATTTTTTACTATTTGCCACACACTTAATTTTATACTTAAAATAATAGTATAGTAGAACTTCTATTATATTGCTTTTTATAGAAAATATTATAATCAACATCTTGTTTTAAATATGTAAAAATAACATTTTAAGAAAAGATTAATCCGATTATCATATACGACTCTATCAGATATATATATATATATATATATCTAAATATATCTTTAAGGAACCTAAATAATAAATTAATATACTTTTTAGGCTTTTAAAAATTAAATAGTTTTATTTTTCATAAAATACTTTCATTGTTTTTAACACTATATGTAACACACATGATCTAGGTATCCTATCAAAAAATCCGTTTCTTTGAAATTAATATATTACTATTTTTTTTCCCTCCGGATCGGACCCGCAATCAAGCATTTACACAATCCGGAGGGAAACACAGACATACACATGACAGGAAACACCTAAGCATGTCACCCCTCCCTGTCGAGGCTGTCCTCCCCCCATCACAGGATCCGTAGAATCCTTTCAATCTGTCTTCTTCCTTTTGTTGTATACTATTGATAAAAACTGACTCAATCACCTTCCAAGTTGCCAACGACACAAACATTTTCTCAACTAGATTGTCCGGAGATATTGCTGCTCCAATGCCCGAATGCTCTCTCAATCTTTCCCACTGACGACACACAAATAGTATGTGCTCAGGGGAATCTAACTCTCCACAATAAGAACAATTGGGACTGTCTCTACGCTCTATGGCACACAAATATTGCTGGAAACAGCCGTGACCGGTGAATGCCTGGATTAGATGATAACCCAGACACCCACGTCGCCGCTCTACCCATCTGACAACATCAGGGATTAGTCTTCTAGTCCAGCCCGATCCTCTATGTGCATTCCATCGCCGCTGCCATTTTGATAAAATGAATTGCCTTGCCTCCACCTTTGGAAATCCATAATATCTAAGATTTCTCTCCTCTAGAAGAAGTTCAATGGGGGGGAACTCCGGATAGGACGCATACCGTCTCATACCCCGTGGTATATTATTACTATATTATCCAAACAGTTTGATAGCACCCCTATTTATTACATTTTTTTTTTAAACTTAATTGGAAAAAATGATTATAAGGGGGTTTTAAAGATGAAAATTATCTCTAGCAATATGATGACTAAAAAATCAAATGGCAGCGCTAATGTTAAATAGAACCACTAAAACCAATATTTGGCAGATCCTAATAAAGAAGATAGGGGATATCTTTTTTAATATATAGATATACATTAGACTGTTAATATGACTCAATTACTATAATTATATAACAAAAAATATCAAAACAGAATTGTTAATAATTTAACAATAGAGAAATGATTTCGTACTGCTATTATCTGATTATTATTTTAACATTAATTCAAATAAACATAAAATTAACCACAAAATAACAATGTTCCAGCTACCAAAACAACACCAAATAACGAAATAGTATATTATTACAGAAAATAATCATAATCGTAAAATAATAAAAACAATAATGGAAGTAAAAATACTTGTAACTATATATATAGTCAAATTATACAAATTGTGACCTTAACTTATTATTATTCACGTAGAAGGGCAACTATATTTATCTTGTAATCGACATGTAAAAAGAAAATTACATGGGAACAAATTAATTATAAATCATGAATTCCATTAATGAATATCATTGTTAAAAGAACACAAGGAAAAATAACTTTAAAATATTAACAATGATTGTTTTTTTTTTCATTTGTATAAAAATAATTTGCAATGACAAAAGAAGAGAAATGAAAATGATAATATAAGATCGTTAATGAAATTTTGACGCCATGAACTAATATAATATTAATTTGTTAATATTATTTTTAATAATTAATTAGTTTACGTCAGCTAGTATATAAATGAACGTGTCCTTATTAACTTGTTTATAACACCCGGGTCAAACCGGAAAACTAAAAACTATAGAAATTTTCCTACTTTCATAACAAGCTACTACTAAGAAGTAACTATTCTTTACTTGTTTCTAAGTTGGCTTAATAGAGGTGAAAATCCCTTTCCGTTGAAGTAGTATAAAATTATATTTATATATATTATAAAAATTTAATTAAGTTAACATTATTTAAAAACATACTTTAGGATATTTTTCATTGTACCAACAAGAATGATAAAGTAATTTAAAATGGCTCTGCCTATTTTCCAAAACTCGTAATACAGAAGATGGAAATTTAATGTAATAGATAAAAGATCCTATACAATGTCCTACATATATATTACCCAAAAGTGGATAAACAATATACAGGGAAATTTTGTTGTATTCAATATATTTTGAGAGGAACTAAAAACATATTATGGGTGTTAATTACCCATAACTGACTATTATGGGTGTTAATTGCCCTTGCTCTGACTTATATAGGTTTCATTAAAATAATCAATAATTTCCTAGTAAAGTGCAGGAATTTTATTAATTTCTAAATAAATGAAGTGACTTAATCAAAAATTATTCAAATTTATGCATGCGCGTGCGTGCGACGCAAGCATATTTCACACAGATCGAGCATAGTACCTTGGCCTAAACTTGGATCGTCGCATGATGTGGAAGCGCCAAGTAGTAGAAAAGAGGAAATGTTTAACATCAAGTATAGGGACCTAAACTATTTGCTGGGTATTAACTCGCAGTAATCTAATACAATTAAATTCAGTGATATTTAAACTTATCTGAACGTATGGAATCGAGCTATGGGTACAACGAGTCATAGAAATATTGAGAAAATTCAAAGATTCCACAATAGATTGGTAAGTACAAGAACAGAGTGGACGTGATTTGTTAAGGGTAGAGAAATTAATGACTATCTAGGATTACCTTCTGTTTGCTCGCGGTACAAACAGAGATTAAGCAAAGAAGTAAATTATCTAGAAGTAAATCTATTATCTAACGTTTTCATCGGAAACGGAGTTTTATGGTTTTTATCGGAAACCAAGACAACGGGAGTGACTTGGAGAAGGAACTTAGGAGTAGGAATGATAGGAAGGATGATTGTCACAATGTAGTGAACGTCACTTTGAAACTCTATGAATTACAGCTATTTCTACTTACAGACGAATATATGTGTTTCATATATATATATGAAATATTTAATATATTTTAATATATAGTTTATAGTATTATATACTATGTATATATATATATATACACAGCTGTATATAGTTGTTTTTATTGGGATTGATATTATTTTTTTTACATTTTTTATTTTTATTTTCCTTCTGTGATTGATTTCTAGTCCTACATTAAATATCGAACTTTACTTGGGCCACCTTTATTAGGGGACTTATGCTTTAATGAAGGGTTTCGTTGGGGATCCCTTTTCACGTGATTATCCTGAATAAAATTTACTTATGATCCGCTATGAGATACCTATTGTAAATGTTAACAGATAGACGAGAAAAAAATATATATGACAGAATTTAAGAAATGATAATACATAGTAAAATATCCATAAAAAAAATTTGATTTAACCTTAATTGGTTACTTTGTTTTAATTTTGCCACGTAATGGATTCTCTGCAATTTTGAAAGTAAAGAAGCTATATATACATGGCATATATTTCAAAATTGTATAATATATAATTATAAATTATACATTTATAATATATAATTTATTTTTATCTATTATAAACATAGTATTTAAAATAAACATTACTTAATACTTCAATATTTATGCAATGCACGGCTCATATGAAACTTAAATAGTTTTATCTGGTTTAATATGACCTTGAAAAATTTTTAACCTCTTCTAACATCCATCATTAGTCTAACTTAGCCATACTTGTTTATTTGTAAATCTCTGACTAAATATTAGCATAATCCAAAAAAAAAAAATTATTGTTATATACGTCCTTCCATTTATTAGGTAACTAATTATAGTACAAGAAACTACTTTCGTTTTACATAAACTAGGTTAATTATTAAATTATAGTATCATGGTATCTCATTTCGTAGAATTATTTAGTAATTTTAATGTGATGAAACTTAAAGTTAAAGTTCCGAACAATTTTAGAATTGATTAACATAATAAGTAGAATTATTAAAAATAACAATACGCTTTAAATAAAATAAAAGAATTTAGAAAATATGTAATGAATGTAAAATATGTAGTATAAGTACATAAATAAAAAATATATTATGTTTTTAAGTTAATGTTATAAACAAATATATATACTAAACTGTGGAGACATATCAGAGTATATTTTTCTAATTTTACCTAAATAGGATTAAGCTACTCAATTATTTATTTATTGGTCTAGAATATTAGCTCTTCTGGACTTTCTGGAATCAAACAAAATTTAATTATTTTTTAAAATGAAAAATCAAAAAATAATTTATTCAATATCTCACACTATGGTAACAAAAGGAAATAAAAAACCTTCAACATTTCATACACAAATTGTAATACGAGTAAATAAATAACGTTAGTAAACTATTATTAAAATACAAATAATAAATGTCATACAATGAAAGTGAAAGTCTACGAATTACAGATATTTCTACTTACAGACGAATATTTGTGTTTTATATATATATTTATAGAAATTACAAGCGTTAAAAAACTTTAAACACACAAACTACAAGCATTTCAACTATAAATATATAATATAATATAATTAAATATATTAATATTATTGTTTTTAGTTTTATTATTTTTCTTTTCCTTCTGTGATTGATTTCTAGTGCTATATTAACTATTGAACTTTGCTTGGGATACACGTGTAGAGGCTTAAGTAAAGTATATAGTGAAGAGGAGAATGAATTTTGTAAAAATATATACTTTCAAGTAAGATTCATTTTAATTTGAATTTATTTAATATAATATTTTTTTAAAGATATTTCCAGTAATATCTATAATATTTATTATATTTCATTTATATATCATATGAAAAAGTAATCTTAGTTTATTTTAAATAAATTGTAATTTTAACCACGTGTATGTATATTATGTTATAACATTCATGATTCACAAGAAAAATAATTGGAATTTACCGCCAATATTGAAAAGTTCAAGTGTAAAACAACAATAAAATACTTGTGTAACATATGTTTTATCGTATTTAAAAATACTGTGCAGTTATACTTCTTAGGATTACTAATTAATACACCTGCACCTGCTATAGAATGTTACATAAGCCTATCATTTATTTACTATAAATTTTAATGTCAGATATCTTAAGTTTTCATTTAACTTTTTTTTACCAATATTGAAAATATATTGAACTTAATACTTTCATACTAAAATAAAAATAAAAAATAAATTAAAAGTTATAAATTACAAATTATTACACCTTAAAGTAGATTTTAATACAGCTGTTCGTCATTTACGGCTCTCTACACACGCCTGACAGCTTTCATTCTATTTTTTGACCAAAATTTATTCATTCTTTTTTGTGAAGTCACAAGTGTTCTATTGCCATAATTCTCGTATTTAATATTTGTACTCTACTACCTTATTTCCTTTTATTGTGTACCTATACAATTAACAACTGTGGCATTAAGGATTTTTCCTCTGCAAAAACTCAAAATATTGAAGTCGTTTCTTACTTTGGAGTCAAAAATAGTTTCATTAATTTTAAAACATTCAAATGGAACACATCTTCCAAAAATATGTATTTAGGGTCCATTTGCTTAGGGTCAATTTTTTCAATATTTTAAAAAAACGTTTAACCTATCAAGATATGATAAGAAATATATTAGAAAAAAAAGAAGAATAAATGAGCAAAGATCAAAAAATAAGATTCCTAAGGTTTCCGATGATATAATAGTTATTGTTGGTGGCATACACGCGACCATGCGCTTCAAAGGTTGTTAATGCCCTAGAGAAAGAAATTAAAAAAAATATGAAATGAAAATAGTCTACAAATATCCTTAATTTGTTGCTTCCAGTCCTCTATCGCCATGAGGATTAAAAGAACACAACGGAGATAAAAAGAAGGATAGTAATTGGAAAGAAAGTTTTCAGTAAGAAGTGAAAATTATTACGGAATAAAAGTAAGGACTTAATAATAAGAAATAGTTTAGCCAAAAGCTATGCATGGAGTGACTTGTATAAAAGTAACATCAGGCGATCCCCCAAACCCACCTTCGGGCGCACGTGCGTAATAAACTAAGAACTACGCTCCGGCGATTGCCCTCCAAAAACCGAGAACGCGAAAGAGTGTTGTTCGAACAGAGAGCCCAGCATAAAACCTGCAGAAAGAGGATACAAAACGAAGAAAATGTTAACCTTCTCCTAATCTACCATCCATTTTTCTACCGAAGCTTACAATTTACTTCAGCCATCACATGCGACTCCCTCCGGAAAGGGAGAAGCATTGCTTCCGCCAAATATTAGGGCCCCAAAAGTACCTAATATTTGGCGTCTGTTAGGACCTAGTAGCTGGCATTAGGTTCTGCCAGCCTAAAAGGCGCCGGCACCGAAAGGACTTCAGTGGACGGACTGAAGGGGAAACACGTCGGGGGCAGCAGGCTTTGCAAGCCCGGCCTCCCGAATTCAGTTCCAGTATTTCTCCAAACTTCCAAGGAACTAAACACAAATACCGAATCCGTCCATAAACCAAAACTAATCTAAAACCGCCAATTAAAAACAATGACCCGCCCGATACTAGAAAGACACAGCAGCAAGGGGCATCAGCCCAAGCTCTGTAAATTATAGGGAGGAAATGTAAACTCCCGCCATCCTTGCGTTCCGTTCCATAAAAGTAAAGCATGGATGAGAGGAAGAAGGAAAGGAACTGGATTAAGCCATTTAAAATGTGGAAGAGATGGAGTAAGATGATAAATTGAGGAATGATGTAGTAATGAACAGAAATAAAAATAAAGTGCACAAAAGAAACTGGTTAGGAGATGTGGTTAGAGAAAATAGCATCTTTGCAACTCCAATAGAAAGATCAGTAGAGGGAGATAAGAATGATGAAATGATGACGACTGAAAGCTACATCAGAACGGAGAAGGCATGGGACAAAAGGCATGAATGGTTCTGGCGTAAAGGACCTGTTACCAGGTAGAATACCAGTTGATGATGATGATGATAATAATAATAATGAAAGCCGGAATAATATTTGGATCAAGAAATATTACGGATTGTTATATTTCAAAACGGTAAACTTGATAAAAATGTTAACATTTTATCAAGTTCTCTAGTAGCAACATATCATTGGAAACAACTTGGAAGATTTCTTTTTTCATCAGAAACACCGCCGAAATTTATACTTTTTTTAAGACAATTTGTCATGAAAATTAGAGTGAATTGAATTTTTTAACTTCTGATCATATTTAAATTTTAAAATATGGAAACATGTTTCAGTCTTTATCATGTAACAGTAATAGATCCATTTCAAAAAATTTTACACGTAATTTTTTCCATAAATATCCCAAAATATTGCCGCATATTAAGTACATTTCATAATATATTAGCACAACACTGAGTTTATCCGAAATTTTATAACTGTTTATTCGTTTAAAAAATCATTATAATATCTTTTTAATTTCTTTGGATTAAATAAAAATAACAATAAAATCTAAATAAATAAGATAATAATGAAAATAAATAATTTTTGAATTTTTCTCTGGGTGAAGAAATAGATTTTTTTATTAAAAAACAAAACAATTTGAAAATTATATGAACATAGTAAACTGATTTTTAAAACTACAACAATCTATTTTCCCCAATCACATTTTAAATAACAAATTTATTTGAAATTTACGAGGGTCGTTCACAAAGTAACTGCCGTTTACGCGTAGCGGGAGAAGTAGTTGGGGTAGCGCCGCCATTCTGACATCAGTATGTGCAGCGGCTCAGTACG
>JAAAKQ030038532.1:0-16844 GCA_010016005.3 Zanna intricata
ATTGGAAACTTTTTTCTTATTTTTAGATATAGAATCCGTTTCCGAGAGATTGCCGTGCAGTTTTGATACACCCTGTACTATATATATATATATATATATTTAATATATATATAAATTTTAATTAAATATTTTATCATATAAGCAAAATGAAATAAAAGAATTAGTGATCAATTCAAAAGCATTGAAAATAGAGCAGTGCCGTAAGTTACTTAAGACCATTTCGACTAAATAACTATATTATGCTAAAACAATACTTAACTAATTGGATAGGTGTCGAAAGATTCATTATACGTCTTCATATAGCGAGTGGCACCGTAAACAAAAGCTTAAAAACAAATAACAGTTAAAATTAAGACATAAAATTTTACATTTTTAGGTGCATATTTTTACTGTATGCAAATACGCAAGCGCACACCTAAATATGTTTAGCTATTTAGCAGTAAAATAATTTTTCAGTATTTTTTTTTTTGTAGCTAATTTTTTACTTTCACTATCTTCCTTAAGTGCTTCTTTTTCACTGTTTCGGCATAGTCCTTAGTCCTCTTAGGTGCCATTCTAAAATTTTATATGACTTATAAGCTTGAATTTCTTTTTACCATTACCTTCTCTGACATTTTAACCTCGTGCAGTCTCGTCTATAGGTAGATTAAATTGATACTGAAACTCTTTTAAAAAATTTAAATTTTACCTGTCGGGTTTATTATTGTTTACTATTCGTAATTCGGTTACTACATACCTCTTTAAAATAAATTATTAAGTTATTATAAATCCAGCGATTGTATCAAATCCATAATTTCTAAAATAATAACAGATAAATCAATCTTATCTTTAAAAATTTTGTTTTTAATTATATTATATGACTCGGGAAGCTCTCTTAAATCAATAAACTTTTCTCTGCAATTTAAGCCCGTCGTCTCTATCACATACTTAACCCAATTCTCTATCACATTGAAGTCCATGTTATCCTTTTTGTTGCGCCCGCACAATCATACTTTTTATGAAAAGTTTAGGTAGTTTTTCAGTTGAAAATTACCTATGGTGCAAGGTTTTCTATCCGAAATCACACATACTGTATCGGTGCTTCTTGTTTTAAATTTCCTCACAAAATTACAATGATTTCTTTCATTGTTTGTTAACCTTTGTATTACCGAATATTCCAAATCAAACGGCAATTTAGTCAACGTTATCTATTTTTAAAATTTTGTAATTTTCCGTCTCATAATCAATGGATTGTCAATATTGATTGTCAGTATGGATCAGAAAATTCTTGAACCATATAATTTTCTGATATAAAAAATTTTCTTTTCTGATATAGAAATTCTGAAACTAATGTCGAGTTGATGAAAACTTTTCTACGAAATTTTTCTAGCCTTTTTTTACGCATTTATCGTGGTTATATCCTTAATAATTTGTTAAATAATTTCGAAACTAATACTTTTTTAAGTTGAGGATACTGAATTTTTATCCTGAAGGACCGTCGATTTTTGTTGCTAACAGTAAATGTTTCTTTAATTTTCTTAAGTCTAAAATCACGTTTATTTTAGTATAGAGTCTATAGTTGCCGCCTTATTTCCAGTTAGCTTTTCATCTTGAATTATTTTAAATATTCCTCTTGGGAGTTGAAGAAGTTTAAAAATGCTTATATCTCGTCGTTCAATTTTATATAAAAATAAATTGAATTTACAGAGCTATGGATACTCTATATAATGATCAAATCATAAACATGGTTACTCAGATGGTAACATCTGTTAAATGGTAACATTTATGGTTACTCAGATATGATAGTTTACGTTATTTTGTAACCGATTTTTTTGTGTCTGTGGCGATTAGTGACTGACGTTATGAGTTATAAATAAATAAATGTTGTTATTACCATAAGACAAGTGCCTTACAGTTGAACAGATGCAGGTATCGGTGTATAATGAGTCACTGGCGAACTTGGTTGTCATTACCATTCGATTTTAATCTTGCAACCATTTCCGTATGAAACTTAACAACGTAAAAATATGTCTTATATTATGCAATCCTGTAAGACTTAACTTCTTTTACTAATATACCCATCTTACATTTTAGTGAATATTTTCATTAAACAGTAATATATCTTTTTAAATTACTCGAATGAATATAAATTATTTTTATTTACTAGGGGCTGACTTAAAATGCTTATATAATCCTGTATCTACGTAAGACAATATCTTACGTCATTCAATTTTAGTAAATTTATTATATAATAGTAATTTTATTAAAATTGATTAACGCTAGTATTTAGTTTAGTTAACACAGAGAATATATTTGTAAAACGTGTGAGCCTTATGAGGTTTAAAAACTATAAATAAAGTTTGTTGCGAACAACAGATTCTTTCCTTTCACTGTTACAGTAGGGATCAGTAACATTTTCGATTTCTTTACATATTTACTCTCGAAAGTAAGGTTGTGTTCAAGAAATCTTTGTTTACCGATAAGATAAAGATAAATAAATATTATTACGGGTTTTATTTTTAATTAATTCTCGTCAAAAAGTATTAGGTTGAAAAGCTACGACGAAAATCTAAAAATAGTTTCTCAGATCTATTTTCTGTTTTTAATTACGAGTCTACCGACATGGTTCCCGTGAAGATAAGAAGTATAGAAAAACGAATAACAATTCATTGTTGCGATTTTACTATTACTAACTTAGTGTTTTTGGCTTGGGGTAGAACATAATTCTTTTCTATTCTGCATTAATCTTTTGATATCCATGTATTTACTAGATCTTACATCTTCAGTTATTTTTTTCATGTTCGCTTTGACTTCATTTTCTATACCAAATAGTTTTATTCCAAATAGAAATTCCTATATTACTTGCTCTATTAAAACAGCATTAAGCAGTTGGGAAACTTACTTGTGAACATAAAGAACATCTCAAATAGTACTGGATGAGTCGGGTAACATTTCTGTAGATTTTAGTTTTATATTTTCAGATAATTTTAATTTTAAGATTCGCTGGGTAAATTTCAAACATATTTTTAGCCAATTTTTTTCTTTTTTTTATACAACTAAAACTAATTCATTTAAACAAATGAATTAGTTGATTTAGTGTTTATATATTGTGTCTTTTCATAAGAAATTTGGATTCCTGTTTTACTGGATAGTTCACACAGTTTCTCCAATGCGAAAATGGCTTCATTTTTGTTGTTTGTTAACATATACAGGTCATGTGCAAAGGCCATTTCACAGTAAATCTATTTCCTTTCTATTTTCGGATTTGGATGCCTTTAACTTGCTTCTCTCATTCTCTGATTACCTTCTCCAAGACTTTGCTGAACAAAAATGGCGATAAGACGTCCCCTTGTCGGACCCCTGTGTGAACTTTGAATGAGTTTGAGATTTCTCCCATGAATTTGACCTTTGAGGTGGTTCCTGATAATGTTCTCTGAATGATGACTCTGTTCTTTCTATCGGCTCCAAATTCTTGTAAGGTATTAAACAAGGTTCCTCTGTCAACAGAGTCGTCGGCTTTTTTAAAGTCGACAAATGTGAATGTGGTTTTCTGAGATCGTCTGATCTATAATTTGTACTTGATTTGATATAGGTTTTACAAACCTTAGTTCTTCCGAGATCGCTTCGCAGCTGAGGAGTTTATTGAATTATTTGGCTAGAATCTCACAGTTATTTTTCGTGTTAGTATTCAGGGACCCGTCGTGTCGTTGGAAGCATAGGCTAGGAGGCTGATAGTCGGCAACATTTTCTCTGAATGTCTTGTAGAAATTCCGAGTGTCGTTCGTGTAAAGTCCTGTTCTATCTCTTTCCACCGATTATTGTCGTAATTGCGTTTTTCTCATCGAATAATTTTAGAGGACTTTCCCTTATCTCTAAGAATTCCTGTCGTTTTATGACTGTTGAAATTACTCTAGGCTCTAATCCTCTGCTCAACAGCTTCAACATATGTGATGTTCCATCATCTGTGTTTTTTCTCTCTCAAAAGTTGGCCTAATTTTATATATCCCTTCAGTTTCTTTGCGAGCTCAGACCAATTCGTAGTATCCACAGTACGGAATTCGGGATCTTCTCCTTGTTGAGTTTTAGGTACTCAGAGTCAGTACGGATAGTCTGAGTTATTCTTGTCCGTTTTCTATTGACATTTTACCTTTATTTGGAGTAGCTGGTGGTCCGATTCGAAGAATACTTTCCTTGTTTTTACATTGAGCACTTCTTTGAAATTTTTCCTGAAGATGAAAATTTGGTCAATCTGGAATTCTCCGAACGTTTTATTGGGTGATTCACCCAATAGTCTTTAGTTTATGTTTGGATTTAAAAAATTGTGTTTATCATAACTTAGAGATTGAAGTTATAACAGACATTTATCAGGCATTCCACATTTCTATTGCTCCTTTTGTGGGCAGTGTATGGTCCTATGATCTTTCTGTATTTCTTCTCTTTCCCTAAATTCCCGTCAAAGTCACCTAGTGGAAACTTAATGCGATGTTTGAGAATCTGTTCGTGGTTTCTTCCAAAAGTTCTCCGAAATCTTCTATGATCTGCCAGATTTTTCTGTTATAGTCGTTTGTTGGTGCGTGCACATTAATCAGTGTATACGCTTTGTTTCCTGATTTTACGGCTAGCGTCGAGATTCTTTCCGATGGTGACTGAATCAGTGACTGAATCTGTGACTGACATGTGAACTACAAAACCTGTACCAAACTGTTTGGGGTCCTTTGTTTATCTGCACTGCGGGTTTTCCCTTATAAACCTGTAGTTTTCTGAGTCTAAGTGGTATTAATCTGAGTGTCTCTTGTATTGCCAGAATTTTAATGCTAAATCTGTCTAACGTATTCGTTAGTTGTTCCATTTTCTTCAGTTTTCTTAGTTTCAACAGTATTTTTACGTTGAGTGTACTTATGAAAACTTTCACTTAGGTTGAAGAGTTTTTGAGAGCCTCCGATCCTTCTCCACATGGCATGTGTGGACCCCCAGCATCCTATGAACAGAATAGAAGTCCTATCTATTGACTGGGGCAGCGGATTTCTTTCTTGTTGTTCTGCCATGGTTGTTAAAGTTGAATTTTGTTTGTGGTGACCTCTGGTGGAGATTACGTGACTTAACGACTTGATTGTTAAGATCAGGACATATGGCTAAAAGCTACACGAACTAGATTAACAGATACTAACCACCAGCCTCTGGATACCAGAACAGACACTAGTGGATTTAGTCAGTATTTGGTTCGTCCTGGGTATTTCATTTCCTCAGTATCATCCATATCTGGGAAGCTCCTTCCTATCCGCCACCTGGGGAGGGACCCGATGGAGGATTTAACAACCCCATACGGGATATATATATATACATGGAGTATATCACGAAATTTTCCCGTGACTTTCATTATTCTACTTGTGAAAATAATGGAAAAAATTTATATAAACAAACATATGCCCTACAAATGCTTTGTTTGCAAGTCACAGCTAGTGAAAGATTTCTCTTGGATTTCAGTTACCCCGTTGATATGAGCTGAACTGAATTTTTGAGAACATTAATTAAAGGCCAGAATTAGCTTAAGAATTATATTATGGTTTTGACCTGAAGAATTGAATTACATTGAATAAAAGATGTAAGGCCGTTATCTGCAATAGGTTTTAGAAATCTGGAATGAAAATAAATAAATTAGGGTAAAAAGCCCTATTTTTTACGTTTGACATACTATAATTTTGCATGTTTTAATGGTTATAAACACATAAAACTTTTAAATAAAAATTTGTAGAGAATTTAATTCTGAACAAAAATGGGATAAGATAAATTGAATAGAACAGAGAAAGGTAGAAAAATTCGGATTTTACTTAGAAACCTAGCCATCAACTTCGTGGCCAGGAATGTGGATCCCATGCCCGACCGTTTCTCAGGGAAATTATGATTTAAGTGAGTGTAAATTGTACAAGAGGATTGCGGAATGGCGAACCATCATGCTGGAAGTGTACTTTGCGTTTCAGCACTAGAGGAACACCTTCAAGCAGCTGCGGCAATTTTCCTTGAAGAAAATACATGTAGACCTAAAAATTTAAGTGGCTATTTAATGTGAACGATCCAAACAAGTGATTGAGAAAAAGGCCGCACCATACATTGACGATAATCGGTGTTGAAAATTGCCTTCTACTGTTTCATATCCATGTATGCTCATTTCGTCTATTTATGTCCATGTATGCTCATTTCGTGACGCCATCTCGAGGGAAATTTGCCTCATAGGTAAATAAAACATACTTGTATAGTTATCGATTTGTATTCCACCAGTTGCAGAACTCCAAGCGAGCGAACCGTCTCCTGGGTATATTTGTTGAACTGGCCGTTTATGGCAAGGATAAAACTTGTTTTGTTTATATGTTCTTCAAACCATCTGATGCAAACTCTCCGAAAGCGCTTAAACTAAATTTATAAAATGGTTGGTAAGTGAATTTAATTATTTATTTATTATATAATAATCAAACCAACGGGTCATGCTTGATAAAATTATTATAAAAGATTAATCTAATTTAAAAATCAACTTTTTCCCGTTTGTAATTTAAATATTAATGAAAACTGCTATATTATACTCTAAAAATGAGAAAATTTTGATTTTTTGTTAAAAGAAAAGAATTTTATTTAGTTTATTACATTTGGACAACTGTAGCTGGTCAAAACTGATGATGATGATGACGCATTTTCTAATTTCGGGTGAGGCACGACTTAAGTAAAACCTGAATAAACGACAAATATATTATACCAAATCTATATGGCAAAATTAATCAAACTTACAAAGGGACGTATATATACACACACACACACACACACACATTGGGTATATATATATATATATCCAAAATATATATACAGAATGTGTGTGTGTGTATATATATATATACACTACATATAAAGTATACTTCATATTTCATAAATTTATTTATTTAGTTTCCTTTAATAAATAAAATGTTATTAACGGCTACCTAGAAACGTGGTAAATTGGTTTTCTTTTCAAGTTGACAAGGGAAAAATACTAAATTATAAAATGAAAAATTTAATAAGGAAAAGTATCTAATAGCATATTTTTATATCACTTTCGTTTATGAAACTGTAAAGATAAGTGTAATATTTTTTTTAAATTAGTATTTAACTAAATAACTTTGGTTTTTAAACTTTTTTAATTGAGGCCCGTAAATACTGTTGACGGTTGCAATATATTTTTTTTTTCCCCCTATAAAATTAATGTTATAATTGTTATTATTTGTGCGCAGTTGTAAGTAAGTGCGCATAAGATGATTAATTTTCTTCTGATTAAATTTGTGATAGGTTTGCTTATAACGTATAACTAAATTTATCATTCATCTGAGAATTTATGTATGTGTACGTATTTATAAATGTAGTTAAATTATGAGTATTTTAAAACGTAGACAGACCGTTAAATAGTTGTGCTGTTTTAGTACTGTGTACTTTAGGGAGAGAGGTAGCTAGCAAGTTTATTGTTCGAGAGAGAAAGAGAAAGAGAATGAGAGAGAAATAGGTGGGGGAAGGGGTTGACTTGTAGTCGTCTTCCGCCTAGCATTAAGCACTCTAAGAGTTGAAATGGATGGATGAATGTACTCTGCGAGTAATGTTAAGTTGGCAAGTAACTAAATATGTAATAAACTAAAAGGCAAAACGAGAGAGAGTGAGGTGTTCAACCCCCCTCACTCACAAAACATAAGTATTATCAAATAAGCATATAGTATTATATTTTAATATATATTTTATGTACAGATTACCACGTCAATAGTTTCTGAGTAACTTTTGAAGCCGGAAAACTCTTACATGGCTCGGATTACGATTGTGCACATGTTTTAATATACTTTCTGTGCACTCAACCAGTAAATCCTTAAATCTGTGCCGACTTTAAGTGAACGCTGATTCGCATGGAATATTACTCCACTTAGTCCGGCCGAATTAAACTTTCATCTCGTGTTTTATCTCTTATCTCTCTTAAGTATTTTGTTGCAACGTACTGAATAGTATTGATTTGCTTAACAAGTTGTGTTGCGGTCGGTTCAGTCTAAAGATACACGTATTCAGTTTTAAACTTGTAACTTAACTTATAATATCTCGGCTTACATTAATATCGACAACAATATTAATTTCACAACTTTCGGGAAGATTTTGTAAAACAGATGTAATGACTCATTTACACAAAAATCGCGCTTAATAAAATTAATGCTGATTACAGTCCGACGGTAATTTCCCTAGTAATAAAAAAATATCTATAGTCAGTCACGAACAGATATAGTTGAGGCTAGATAAAAAGAAACAGGTTTGATGAACTTATGTTACGACAATGCAGTATCAGCCTTATGTATTAACGATAACGTTTCACTGACATATTACCTCCGATTTGATGAATCATGTTTTACCTTCTAGTAATCTGACTATTGTTATTTGAACTGCTGAATCAGTAAAATGTTATTTGTACACATTATTTTACCCTTGTTTACAATGACAAAGATTGTTTCAAAACGATATTAGAAAGAATTTAAAAAAAGTAATGAGAGGTAAAAAAAAAGGTAAATTCATTATCTTCAAAAATATACAATACCAAAGTAAAGGTTGAAGACAGTAAAAAAATTTTTAACAAGTGAAAGCGGCAGTTAAACAGTTATTCTAACACCTGACGATTTAATTGATATAATTATTGTATTTAAACATACATGAAAAATGACTGTTGTCAATAATCTATCAGATTTATCTGGAATCGAAATATTCTAATTCGGTAAATTCTAAATATTTTACTGTAAATATACTTAAGTTAAATCACACTTTTGTAAAAATATTCTATGCGAGTGAATATTTTCTTACTAACTCGGAAATATGTATGCCTAAGTAATTTTTAACTTTAAAAATATTACGGCATAAAAGTTAATAAATTTTACATGATAATAAATTTTAAGGGCTGTTTCAGTCATAAAATAATAATTTAATGTTAAAAGTGTTTTTTACTTTAAATGCGAAGTTTGAGCTGAATCATATTAAATTAACAAATCGCATTCTAAACAGTGGCAGCGGATCTCATTATTTTTATTATTACCTATAAATAACATAATCTCAGTTTTTATTTGGTAGTTTTCAGTATCATTTTTAAATTAAATATTCATTAACAGCAAGGCTGATATTAAAACGAACGGCAACTCATCCTAATGGCATTATTTCTTTCTCATTTAATGTAAAATCGCTCAAAATAATGAAAAAAATAAAATAAATAAAACTGAAGGTAATTTTATTTTACTCTGAAATCTCGTTTCTGTTATCGCATGCGATTTCATATAATTACTAAAATTTCTTTTCAAAAGAATAGGGAAAAAATATTTAAGAAATGTATCTTGTTTTGATATGTTTTAACCTCTCTTTTTTTCTGTTCTGGAGGCTAAACAGAAAAAGAGAGAGAGAGGTTAAAAGTATCAAAACAAGATACATTTTAACCTACCTCAACTATACGTCTGTGTGAAATGTGCAAAAAATAAAAAAAATTATTAACTAATAATTAATCTTTTCATTGTTCATGTCCACTTTTTGCCGTTTTGGAACAATTAATGTATTTTTAATCTGCAGTTTTTCAGCTATTTAGTTAGGAATGACTACCACCTTTTTGTTTACTTTCATCTCTTTCGAATATTTTCAGTATCATGATATATGACTTTTTTACCGACTTTTCGGTATTACAGGATTATCTTAAATTGCAAGTTGGGATTGGAGGTGAATTTTGAGCTTTGAGTTATGAGAATTACGAAACTATCCATGTATAAAGTTTTGTGGCTCGAGAATCTCAAAAATAACATTCATGTATAAAGTTTTCTAAAACTACTGGATCAATATCATTGAAATTTAGATATGCTTTAGTATCTAAAGTTTTGCTTCTGAAAATTGGATGAAGATTGGTTCAGTATGCGCTCAGTTAAGATTGTTGTAAGATTGCGCTCAGTTATTAACAAATATTTACCATTTTGTGGCTTGAAAATCTTCAAAATACTAGATCAGTTTCATTCAAATTTAAATGTATAGTAATTTATTTGAAGTTGTCATTGCAAATTTGATGAAGATTGGTTCACTCGTTCTTCAATAACGCTCAATTTACGGTTGACAAGAGACATGGTGGAATTGGCGGGAGGGGTGTGAAAAATAATTTTTTTGCGTTTTGAGACATGAGGATAACCTCAAATTGAGGTTTTGTTGATTGTGTTGTGTGTATTTTTCATACGTGCTTATGCAGCGAGTCATAGTGGTTAGCGAGTTTAAACTTGACGTTTGGATGTAGGGTCTATTCATTAATCGAACGTACATATGTTGTGTTTAGTACTATACGTATATGTACGTTTTTAGTTTTTTTTTAGCGGATTTCCAAAGGGTTTGAGTAATCATTACTGCACCCGATCACATTTTCTAAGGAAGTGATGTGGGGAGGGGGTTCAATTTTTTAAATTTCTTTTGGAGTCTCCTGAACACGATTTTGCATTGTTTTTATACATACACATAAATATATATATATATATATATATATGTATGTATAAGATCTTTCCGGTCAGAATCCATCAATAGTGCTCTATTGATTTTCAAGTGAATTAGATCACAAAACGGGGAGTTAAAGCCAAAAATCGGCTATTTTTGGCAAATTTTCAAGTTGTTTCGTTCTACTGGGCGCAGTTTGATGAAACCGATTTTTATGAAACTTAGTAACATGTTATAACCTAACAGAAGTAGAGATTATTAATTTTCAAGCGAATCGGTTCACAGGAACCGGAGTTAGAAAAAAAATTGGATTTTGTACGTTTTCAAAATTTTCATGTTATAACTTGAAAGATGACATCTTAGAAGCCAAAATTAGATTTTTGTAAGCACCACCAGATGCGAGCTGGTTTCTCAGTTGTCCCAAAACCTAAAGTTTGTAGCCCAAATCAGATTTTTCTGAACACCGCCAGTGGGAGCTCATTTCGCAATAGTACTTCAGTTTCGCAATAATCCAAAATGTGACCTATGAAGAAAAGGGGTTGGTGGCTAAAAAACCATTTTTGAAGTTTTAATCGTTTTGAATCAGTTTTAACCTTTCAGTTTTTATGAATATGGCTCCAAAACTACACTAATTTTGGATTACAGTATGAAAGTGGATTGCTGACAAGTAGCAGTGTTAAGCAATTGATGAGTCACAACTGAATAACTGTGTGAAAATTAGATAAAAAGAAAACATTATAAAAATATATTTATTGAAACAATACACAATACCTCGAAGTATTATTAAAGTAGACATGATACTAACGTAACGTGAAATACAAAAGAACACCGAAAGCAGTATTATTTTCAAAATTCATTACAACAGTGTAACATCCTTTTTTTCTTAACTAAAACTTGAAATCCGCCCTTGGTTCGCACTTGCTGCGACAGAGGTTTTGCGTTTAAAGTACGCTTTAGAAATATAGAAATGAAATCGCTACAAGGTTATGGTAAGAAGACTTAGATAAAAGGGGTGCATGTGTAAATGTTGCTGAACATTCAAAACTACATATAGAAGTGGTAGGGAAGGAGGGGATACCCATGAGTGGGTGCAGCCATTGAAAGGAGAACAAGATCTGTTGAAGGAAAATGACTAAGATCTACTTTCTTTCATTATCTGTATTTGTTAAAAAAATTCTTATTTGTTTATCTTGCAGCGTGCCTTTTCACTCCATGGTATTTATATAAAAAAATAAAAAATAAAAAAATTACTTTAGATGGGAAAACTGAACGAAATTGTAATGACCGATTGAACCGTTTAGAGATTAGCTTATAAATTGTCGAGAAGTCGAAAGAGGAAGACATACTCTTAGATGCAGAAATGTAACGGGAAGGACGAAAATTATTCGCTATTTTAGTGACTTAAATTTCTTTACTAAGTTAAAATAATTTTTTAGAAAGACAACTATCCGAAAAAATGAATAAGAACGAAAATCCGAGTTACTCTTTTTCTGATTTAAGGCTTATATTTTACTTACGAATATTGGAAATAATAAAATGCTTAAATAGCCTTACCTTTTCTTCAGACCAATATAGTTAAATATCTGTCACTATACACGAATTGAGGAATAAAAAACTTGTTTTTTCTTCTTCTGGCGTCTGTTAGTAATTCACTCAAGGTCATGTTATAGATACTGATAGACATAAGTAAAAGTCGTTTAACTTTTTCGGTGTTTTAAAAAAAATGACTCATTTTATTTATCCACCTTAATTTATTTTTAAACGATCATTTAAGATCACTTTTATAATTATTTTCAAACAAAAATCTTAGAATTTATTTATAAATTGTAACCTCAAATTTAGTATTTATGATTTTAAAATTTATCATATACAAATTTATTTAGTTTTTTTTTTAAATTTATTTTTATCAATCAGTGTATTTCTACGGACTGAATGAAATTATTTCGGAAATTTTATTGTACTAGATTTGTTACCTGAGAAGATATTATTTGTTATTCGGCCAACAGCTGATATAGACCGTATCTTGTGCCTAATTTCCTATTGAAAGGTTATTTCATCATATTAATGTTTAAAATCGCAGATAACGTCACGTGTTTCGTATTACATATTGCTTGACGGTGGGTGCTTAGTGGTATAGGGTTGTGCGAGACAAATGTGTGAATGACAATTGAGCCCGAATTAGGACCGTGTGGAGAACAAAACGATTGGTTAATTGACGAATCTCAATCACTAATTAATTTATTGCAATAATTAGGAAATAATTATAATTTTTCTAGCTTCTGAGATTTGTTTTTTAATTTCAGTGTAACATATCTTAGACATATTTTAACAATTTTGATACGTATTTTAGTAGTGGATGTAATACGTGAAGAAATATTCTGCAATTGACGTCAGTCGTACTCAAAACCGCTTGATTTAGAAGTTTTCGTTTACGTAAAGAATTTATTTACTGAATTTTGTTAACACAATTACCTTTTGGCAGACTGTAAATGGGAGCTACTGCAGTTATTCAAAATTAATCTAAAATTATATTTTATTCATTATATTGAGTTTTTTTACGTTAATTTTTATTTATAATTCCTTATACTAAGTAAAGGAAGTATTATAATCGCAAAATATTTCGGTTTTAGATTTCGACGGAAGTATTAATTTTGACCAACTCTTAATCCATTTTTACTAGTTTCGGCGTAACACCTTTTTTTTAAAAAACAAAAAATAACGGCGTGACACCTGTATGTACGTATGTGTCTCGCATAACTTAAAAACGATAGAATGTTGAAATTTTATATTTAGAACTATTGTAACATCTAGTTGTGCTCCATCTCTTTTGATTGCAATCAACTGGATGAAAAGAGTCCAAAATCCAAGAAATTTGGATTTGATATTTTAACTGCAGTAATAAGCCCTCATTTAGAGCTTTTCAACGTCATAAGTGGTACTTGTTTTAAATGGTTCCGAGTTATAGCCAAATAAAATTTAATTAATGAAATATTTGGATCTTACAAGGGATGGAAAATCGGTTCGAATCAGATTTCATCTCCTTTTTTTTTAAACTTAAATATATTGATTTATTAATAATTATTTACCCGTGATTGTTAAAAGGTAAACATTTTTATACGGATTTGAATACTAGATCGTGGATACCGGTGTTCTTTGGTGGTTGGCTTTCAATTAACCACACTTCTCAGGAGTGGTCGACCTCAGATTGTACAAGGCTATACTTTATTCACATTCATACACATCATCCTCATTCAACCTCTGAACTAATACCTTACGGTGGTTCTGGAGGCTAAACAGATTAAGAGAGAGAGAGAGGGATTAACAGATTTATTAAACTATTTACCAGTGATTATAAACCAAATTTCACAATAATTAATTAAAAAATAAAAAATCAGAAGTTATTAGTGTATTAAAATTTTATGTACCTTTTATTTTAATTTTTAAAAAAAGTTAAAAAATATGTATATGAAGTCGGATTCGGACTGATGTGTGCATGGTTAAGGATCCGACACGTTCTCACCACATACTATTTGAGCGACGTGAAACAAAATTAATATATAAACTAATATAAAATTCTGATACGGAGACAACTAAAAAGTCATGCAATTTGGTGTCCAGCACAATGCAATTGTGTAACAGTCCATCTTAATAAAGAATTGTATCTCACTTTCCAATGAAACAAGTTTAAATGAATTGCAGCAAACATATGTATATGTAATTTAATAGGCGTACAAGATAATCATCTGGTATCCGCATAACATTTTTTTCTTGAAATTTACCTATAGGAGTTGACAGTTTCTCAGAAAACATAAAAAAATACAGTGATTTTAGATTAGGCCGATTCCATTTCAAATTGATTTAAACAATTAGTTACACATACACTATTTTAATATTTTTTTTACATCTATATCACGTGATATTAAAAACATTTTCTCGTGTTCAATTGATTACTACTCAATTTTTGAACTTATGACTTCTTTCATTACTATTCAGTTTTTTTTTTTAAATGACTAATCATAGTATATTTAATACTATTTTTAGAAAAATATGAAATCATTAAAATATGTATCTATATAATTTGACTTATTGCATATTTGAATTTAGATACGTTAAAACCACGTTTGTTTTAAATAACTCAATTATGTTTAACTTGTATCGATATTATTACGAAATGATGTACTACAAGTTACAATAGATTTGTTAATCATCAATTGAAAAAAAAAAAAAAATGCAGTATAGTCTGTACATATAATAAAATGATAAAATAAGGTCGTCCCTGTACGCGCATCACGCAAAAAAATACTAGACAGATTTTAACAAAACCTTGGAGATTTATATCTTAAGGCTTGGTATTTATATCCGTTTAGAATTTCACGATATTCCTAACTGGAGTTAGTATATTAGATGTCCATCAAAGAAAAGAAATTAATCCTTAAAAATTAATGAAGTAGGGTTAATCCCTAATCATTGTATTTCTGTTACTGCGGTAAAAGAAAAAAAAAACCTGAATTCAGATCTATATATTATGTATTTTATTATATTATTATAAAACAATTAATTTTTATTATTGTAATTAGCTTAAATTAATACGTTTTCATGGGTTTTAATCACTTATTTTGGCTGTCAATACTGGACTGTCAAAAATTTAAAAAATACGTTTACGAAAAAGAGACTTTTCTTATTATTCAAAGTCTGCTAAAAGAAAGAGTGTCATGATCCTCTGATATAGTTCATGTACGTGATTTTCAGGTAACTGCTGACTGAGAGCGTTACATACTCGAGCTGTAATAAATTTGCAACGCGAGTTGCAGTTACACATTCCTCATGAATTCATACTCGTGTAATTGTTGAGCTACCATGGCTACATAAGGATAGAAATAGCTTTAGCTATAATATACAGAATAATTGCATATATGCAATAATAGACATATTGGTGCCATGACTGAAGTGTGTTCACATTATCGTGCTCGGAAATGGAAAGGAGAACAAAAAAGGATATGTTGTTCGTTGGAAAAGTTCATTTACCTTCTATTCAAGAACCGCCGAAGCTACTTGAAGCACTGATAAATGGAGGAGATTATTTTAAATTCAAAGATTTTCTTAACAGTATAAGACTATGAAAAGCGCCTTTTAAATGACTTCGTTTGGAGATATTTCCAGTGTTATTCTCACAATCATGAGGATAACAAACAAAGCGGGGATTCAGGGGTGGAGCATTATATTCGATTAAAGCGATTCTACTACTCCAGTATACAATTATTATTTTCTGATAGAACTT
This sequence comes from Zanna intricata, assembly GCA_010016005.3. Taxonomy (NCBI): domain Eukaryota; kingdom Metazoa; phylum Arthropoda; class Insecta; order Hemiptera; family Fulgoridae; genus Zanna; species Zanna intricata. The sequence goes on from JAAAKQ030038532.1 coordinate 15,743, forward strand.
AAAGAAAACCAGTGTTGCTTCCTCGTCTGGTTAAAAACGATTAGATTAGGCGATTAATAATAACAACCCGGGTTGGTCTAGTGGTTAAAATCGTCTCGCAAATCAGCTGATTTAGAAGACGAGAGTTCTAATGTTCAAATCCATGTAAAGGCAGTTATTTTTATATGTATTTGAATACTGGATCATGGTCACCGGTGTTCTTTGGTGGTTGGGTTTCAATTAACCATACATCTCAAGAATGGTTGACCAGAGAATGTACAAGACTATTCATACTGTCATCCTCACTCATCCGCTGAAGTAATACATTACGGTGGTTCCGGAGGCTAATCAGAAAAAGAGAGAGAGAGAGAGAGGCGATTAACAATATTATATAAAGAGGTAGCGTCTATTTCTTTGTTTTGATATCAAGGATGCTGTACGACCTAAAAATAATTTCGCCCTTAAATATCGTCTTTCAGAATGATATATATATATATTATGAGGCAATGTATTATTTACATTGCCTCTATTTCCTCCCCATTTTTCTGATTTTATCTTCAAATGATTTGTATGTGTAAAATTATATAAATGTGTTTATTAATAATATATAAATCAATAATAAAGTGTGATTATAAGAGAACCGTTCATCGTAGATCCACAGAAGTTAAGTGTTTTTAATTAATATTTTCAAAATACTTACTTTTTTTTTCTTCACTAATATTTTGCTGTATTATTTTTACACTAAAATTAAATTATTATTTTAAAATTAATTTTATATAAACAATCTAACAAACACTTCAATACGTTTAGGTATACACAATCATATCTAGAAAGCAACGTGCTTCGGTTAACTACAGCAGTCTTTCTGTACTGTGTTAATGTATACATATATACGTACTGGTAAGCAGAATGAGAGAAAAAGAGCGGGAAAAACAAAGAGAAGTGGAATCAACATCTTTCTTTACTGAATATTGTTGTAAAGTTTACGCGCATATGCGTAAGTATACAGAAAGACAGGAAGAGAAAGAAACCAACCGGGTTGTTCTAGTGGTTAACGCGACATCGCAAATCAGCTGATTTCGAAGTCGAGAGTTCTAAGGCTCAAGTCCTAGTAAAGATAAAA
>JAAAKQ030038542.1:0-16844 GCA_010016005.3 Zanna intricata
GGTCCAGCTACTCTGTATCACTGAGTACGCAAGCCCCCCCACCATCGGCAAGGTCTCATGATTCGTAGAGGGAGATTTACAAATAAGAGCATAATTTATACATAATCAAATATATTGCTTCAGTTCTAATTCAGTAACAATGTTTGTATACTTCCCAAAACTGAAAAACATTACAAAAAAGGTCATAATTTCTCTTTAAAAATTTTCTAAATAAAACCACCTCATCTGAAACTGCGATTTGGGAGATGATCTCAGTTCCATTAAGATCAAGAACCAGTCTTATATCTGTTGTCCTCTATCTCTCCTGAATTACACATGGAGTAAATGCATTAACTTTCTTCTCTAAATTGATCACTATTGAATGAAAGATACTCTGCTCTAGATCTAATTATTAAATTCATAAGTCAACATTTGTGATCATGAATGTAACATTTGTGGTTATAAATTATCTTATTCCCCGATTCTTATTCAAGTCAGAATAGACACAATAAAATTGCAACTTGTTTGATTTTACAATCTGATAAACTCAACTCTCCTTTTCTTATTTTCCCACGCAACTGCTCGAGTTATATCCTCCATATCTGAATTTCTAAACACCTACTATCCAATTTACAATCACACTTTTCTGCTAGCGGTGTCTGATTGTTAAACCAACTCAATCTTTTGCATTATAATATAACTGCTAATTTATAGCAAGGTTGCATTCTGGCAACTGCAAAAAGTTGTATTTATGTACAAAGCAACATACACCCCTGTCTCTAAATAGACAATGTACTTCAGAGTAAATCAAAATGTTTCTTTAAAAAATTACTGAAAAGCTTCCAGGACCTTGATCAAACATGCTTACAATTGAGCTTCAAAAAAAAACTTAACCCAAGAGACTACTCATAATAAAGTTTGCAGCTGTAATTATTTCTTGGCTGTACTGGTTAAATGACAAAAGCTTGTTAATGTAACTCCAAAATGCAGAATGGTCAAAGTCACAGTACAGCCTGTTATTTCAGAAGTTGTAAAGAAAATGTTTCATTTGAATATACCAATGTAAATTAGGTATGAGGCTCACCTTTGGGGGCATAACACAACAATAGCCACCATTTTGAATTGCCGTCCATTTATTTAAATGGGAAGGGGATCATGTGACGTATTAAAACAGATTTAAATTTTACTAGAAATTCATTCAATCAGATTTCACATAACTCTTATGTTGTAGAAGTTATTAGCATCCAAAAGTTTAAAAATCTTATTCTTTTACAGGTGACATATGATAGCTTTGATGAAGAAAGAGCGAATTGAGGCGATCCTGATGTCTGGTGAATGAAACAGTCGAGTCACTGCAGCAGATTTCAACAGGCCCCACCCAGAGAAACCACTGATTTCACAAAACACTGTTGCATGTCTTGTATCCAAATTTAAGGAAACTGGAAATGTGTCTGACAGGCAACGTAGTGGTCATCCCATATCTTCTGCTGATAAAACAACCTAACAATGGTCTTTGCTGTCTTTGTGAGGAGCCCACAACACTTAACATCTTGCAAGTGAGTACTAAACATCTTGTAAGTGAAATTGGTGTTAGTCGTTCCTCCATTCTGTATATTCTTCATAACAACAAATGGCACCCATTTAAGATCCAAATGCTGCAAAAACTTTGAGGATGATCCAGATAGACATGTCAAGTTCTATATATGGGCATTACGTCAATATCAGAACAACCCTATATTCCTACAGAGTATCCTATTCAGTAACATTTTATCACTCGTGAGGTGAACTGGCAGAATCACTGATATTGATGTGATAAAAATTCCTACTGGATTGACCCATCGAATGCTGTTATGCTGTTGCAGATGTTAAAATTATGGGATATGGGGTACTGTGTGGTTGGACCAATCTTTACCGATGCAACCCTTAATTCTGAGTGGTACTTGGACATGCTGAGAGACAATGTCTTTTCTTCCCTTTTAAATGAAAATGAAATATTACCTTAATTTTTCAACAAGATGGTGCTCCACCATACTTTGGGCTAAATGTTTGTCAGTGGCTCGATGTCCAGTTACCTGAGAAATGGACTGGCCGACATGGCCCAGTGAAATAGCCACTAAGAAAGATCACCTGACCTCATATCTTTGGAATTTTATTTGTGGACAACTTGTTTACGCAGAGAAGATTAGCGATGTTCACAATCTGCAACAAAGAATTATGCTGTGCTGCACGGAAATCACACTAGAAGTGCTTCTGCTAGTGCATGCTGACTGGATTAAGTGACTGGAGTTATGCAATCAACTAAATGACAGACATATTGAACACATCATGTAGCCTTCCAGAGTCAAATTTGGATGCCAATAACTCCTACACCGTAACAGTTACATGAAATTTGATTGCAGAAATGAATTCCTAGTAAAATTTCAATCTCTTCTGATACCTCACATGACCCCCTTCCCATTTAAATAAATGGATGGTGATTCAAAATGGCGGCCATTGTTGTGTTATACCCCAAAGGTGGGTCCTCATACCTAATTTACATTGCACCAATGTAAATTAGATATGATAACTTCTGAAATAACAGGCTGTACTGCGACTTTTGGATCACCTGTACTTCAACATACCTCAACAGACTCACCAGCATACTTCCACTTTTCTGAACTAATTTGGCTACCTTCCTTTCTAAATATCAGTTAATTTAGAGTTTACCTAAATTAACTGTTAAATTTCATCTACTACAATATTTTTCCAGGTTTTACCAATATTATGGAGTATTCCCTGGAGCAACACCATTATTATTACATCTAAATACATAATTAACCTCATATTTAATTTCTTTATTTCCAATCTGCCTCCCAATTCATCACTCATATCATCTACAACAGAAAGAATAGGTTCAGCTACATCAAATAACAATCCTGTTTCAATCTGTTAAATGTTTCAAACCCCATCCAACGTTACCCCATGTGATAGCGTTTTGATTCATACAACCTTCATAATATATTAATAAATTTAGTAGAAATCTTGTAATTATGCAATTTATAAAGACCAACCTCTTCAACATCCCAGATTGACAGCATCAGATGCTGCTTTAAAATCAAGAAAGAAACAATACACTTTACTATTTTCCCTGGACAACATTAATTTTCTTTCTACAATATAAATTAGAATATTGTGGAACAGTATCTCTTGCTCCTGATTTAATATTTTATTTTTAGTTACAAAAGTCATTAATCTATTGAGGATGACCCAGGTACACATTTTATTGAAACATTCATAAAGGAATTTCCCCTAGTGTTATTACCTTCTAATTACTCTCCCATTTTACAGTCAGAAAAAATATAAAGAGTACAGCTACCTATTTATGATGAATTCCTAAATTCATAGCTGCATTCATTAAATATATATTTTTTTTTTTCCAATATAATAGCAACTCTTTTGATTTTATACTCAATCTAATTATCAGCACTGTATACAGAATGTTACCTACCATCTTATTGAGATCAAAAAACTATTAAACTAAGCCACTCCACAATTTTAATTTTTACAACTTAAAATTTCTATTCTTAAACTTCTCACACCCTGTCAGAACTCACTCATATTCCATAATCTTCTAACAATCTACGATATGAAAGCTACTTTCTTTTGCTTCCATTCTATTTCACATAAGAAATCTAGTTTAATGATGTTAAGGCTAATTTTTTTAAATGAATTCAATGAACAAAAACATGCAACCTTTTCATGTGAAGTTTGATCAAACCATTCATGTTTTTTACAGATACCAACTCTTTTTGTTTACAGACTTCAGCTATCTCATAAACACAAGGATGAAATACCTGAATACTTGGCAGTAACATTAAAATCACCTCTACAACAGACATGACAGAATTTTGATACATATCCATCCCTGTTATTTATTCCATATTATTTTTGGCAACAAAGGCAGACAACAGATTTCGTTGCCATTTTCACACCTAACAATAACTTCAATCTCCGACAGCATATTATGCTAGAAATTCTTCTCACTAAAAACGATTTAACTATATTAAAATGTGAATTTGACATCTAAATTAATAAATATTACCAAACATCTCATCAATTTAATAAAATTAAATTCCCTGGATTCATCTTCTCTAAAACTGCATTAAAAATAAGTAAATTTTTATTTTCACATAATAGTAAGTAAAATATGTTTCTTTTTAGAATTTAAAACTTTATCTTCTGAAAACATCAACTCGCACAAGCTCCATCAACTTCATCCACTGAAAACTCTTGTTCTTCTGCTATTGGAATCTGATATCATTTTTTTATATTCCCTGCAAATACCTAGCTGGTCACTTAAATTATAAAAATATTTTTCTCATTCTTCAAACCTAATTTTTCTGCTGAGAAATACCGACAGTATAAATTTTAATATAAATCTACCCTCACCATCTGTAGACTAAGTATTCCACCGATGATTCTTTATACCCAAAACCTTTAGCTCTCTTACCCCTTCCATAATTTTAAATGCTCACTGCCAGTACTCATCAGCTTAAAACTTTATATATTTCAAGGAGCAACTCAATAAAATTATCGATTTAGCCTGCTCCAAAAATGTTTCATAATTGTAGAGAACACCATAACTTGACACAGATTAGAGACAATGAGTTATAGAAGAGGCCAAGGTCCACAAAAAAAATGAAAACAGAAGACATCATTATTCCTAATAAGTAAACGCAAAATATTAATATTATTTGTGCTGTTATCATTACTTACAATGACCTCACTTTTAACTAAATACAATATCTTACTTTACAGACTCTCCCTTTTATCTTCTACAACTTTCAAGATTTCAGCCAACTTAACTTTGAATAATGATTCAAAATATAAAAAGTTTTATATGTTTTAGATGGTGGTGTTCTCTTTAAAATTAAATGTTAAAAAAAATTCTAATATTTCATGTCATTTAGCAACATTGTTGTTAATTACAAAATGTTAGAAAAATGAATTAATTCTCCTCAAAAATTATGAATAGGACTCGCTAAAATAAAAATGAAACCTTATCAGACATCACACCTGTACTATGCACGCCTGAAGAAATGTTCCTTGTTCTTTCACATCTTTAAATCTCACCGGATTACAGAAAATAATATTTAATATATCATTTATTGAATTCCAATAAACCTTCTTCACATATAGCCTGGCAATTGTTTACAATAACTGCAAATATTTAATACAATGTCGAGGCTACTCAGAGCCATTGAACTAGTTAATTTCTACACGCTCTAACAGAACACAGATATGGGAATAAAATTGTTGAAACTCAGTTTAATCTTAAACTGTACTAAAAGTTAAATACTTATCTTAATGTTTTACAATTTACAATTATTTTTTTAAGAAAAAATTTTTTTTCTAGTTTCACACAATATTCAATGATGTTTAAATCAACAGTTAAGATGAACACTCATGTTTTCTGTAACCAGTTAAAATAAATTAGGTCCTCTCTACATTTTGCAACTTGTATATTTCATTGTCCTTTTGACACATGTTTACTTCTTTAGGTTTTAAAAATGTTAAAAGAAATGCCAACAAAATATTTCAGAAATATCAAAAGTTGTTACTTCTTTTTGTTAGAAGCTAGTTAGCGCGATGCTGTAAAACCAACCTACCTCTGTATTATACCTTTTTCTATTAATCACCGATCACTCCACAACTGTCAATCCATTTATTTAATTTATCAAATTACTTTCCAAGCAGATAAGAGAGTTACAATGTTATTACAATTTTGTACACCTTCATAGTGAATTTACATCTGAACCGCTTAGCTTATTTCATGTGTACATGAAAATTATACTAAATTTCTTTGTAGATTCTTCTATAACAGAGATAACCGCAATAAAAACTAAATAATGTGCATAACAATAAAAGTTTGTGTAAATAAATTTTAAACACTGATTCCAACTGCTACTGGGAAAAGGACCTTAGTTACCAGAGAGAAACAGAATTACAGCCAATAATTACAAGATTTTTTGTAGCTCTGACTCATCTGATAGCAATTGGTTCACAATGTAAAAATAGTTGTAACAATGACAAACCGGAAGACAAAAAAAAACATAACCCAAATTTTTTTTTTTTTGTTAAATGTCGCAATAAAAAACCTAAACTTAATAATAAAACTTATAAAAATCAAAAATCTCTTATATAAATGTAAAAAAATGCAAAAAATTAAAAATAAAATTTTTATCTGTCCTTAAAAGTACAAAGTAAAAATAGGAAAACCACGTCTTGCTTAAAATTCACTATGAATGTAAGCTAAGAACTACTTTGCATAACATTATAATTATCTCTAATAAATAAAGGGAATAATCAGATAAATAAATAAAATAATAGTTGTAGAGGAATTAAAATGATTAATAGGAAAACAAGGTCCAAGACAGCAATAGATTGAGCTGCACTGCCAGCAGTGGCAAAGGGAAGAAACAAAATTTGGTAATTAAAAAATTTTCCCGTGTTAGTGTTTCTTACAAAAAAATTTTTTAACCTGAAAAAATAAAAACCACAAAAATTATGACAAAATATGAGTGTTACATATACATATAATAGGCATCATGTTTTATTGAAATTTCAACAGATAGGGATAAATATATTAACAAGGAGTTATGAAAGTAAGATGAAGTGGTTAGAAGGTAAAACAATTACAAGATAAAAGAAATTTAACAAAAATGCCAAGTCAACATTCTTGACCCAGAAAACCTGCTAAGCACCTGAATCACAGGTTAGTTAAAATTATATGGGGATGAGGAAAATTTTTGTTCTCCAAAACGTTTTTTGATCTTGATTTTCAAATATAAATAGCTTGATTTAATTGACATTAAGTACATTATAAATTATCTACATAGCATATTTACCTGTTTCATATGACAACAAACACAGATACTGTGAAAATTAAGGTCATCTTGTTTTACTTGAATTCATTGGTTACAAGCAGAAACATAAACTAATATTATTAATTAGTCTTTTCTTGTAAATTTTATTATATATATACCTTAATATATATATATATACATATACATACTATCTAGTTATTTTAGTCTTATCTTGTTTATTTTTTAAAACTTGAAACTTGTCTTGAATTTGGCCCCCCCTCAATGTTAAATACAAGGATCACCTTAAAAGTAAGTTACACTATTTTTTTTTAATTGCTCAGTAGGTGGGAAAAGTCTAGGTTTTTTTTTTTTTGTTTTACCTCCGGAACCACCGTCAGGTTATATCTTCAGAGGATGAGATGAACGAATTGTGGCATGTGTGAAAAATGCCATGCCTGAAAGGGATTCGAACGCGGGACCTTCCGGATGAAAAGCAGAGACGCTACCACTCGGCTACGGAGGCCGGCAAGTCTAGGAGTTGCAGGGAACTTTGGTTAGGATGTAGTGGCAGCACTGTAAAATTTCTGTGTATTTACCTTTACTGCTCAGACAGTTATGTGCCACCAACCATGGAGACTTCACTTGCTCTTACTGCTAATTGCGAAGTTTGTGCTGATATTCAATTTTTTATAGCAAAAAATAAAAGTCAACGCAAATTGTGCAGTGTGTACAGACGCACATTATGTCAAGGCCAATGGTGCCAATAAATGATTGGCGTCAATCATTCATTGAAGAAAGAACAACATGACACAATGAACAACAAAGATATCAACCCTCCACTTCCAATTCTCCAAATATTGTCGATAAGGTCACAGACACTGATCAACACGTTATGCTTGATGAAATTCTTTCTCGACTATTGAAATAAGCCATGCAGCACTTCACAAGATCATTTCTGAGGACCTGTGTCTATCAAAAGTATGTGCAAGATGGGTTCCACCTGCTTTCAGAACAACACACTGAGAGTTGATGCTTCATTGTAACTTTTGCAGTTTTTTGAGGATGAGGAAGATGGTTTATTCAACCGAATAGTGATCGTGGACAAGACATGGATCCATCATTGGACGCCTGAATCCAAAAGACAGGGTATGATGTGGAGAATTCGAAGTCACGAATTCTAAGGTTCAAATCCTAGTAAAGGTTACTTTTATATGGATTTAAATACTTGATCATGGATCATGGATGTTTTTTTGTGGTTGGGTTTCAATTAACCACACTTCTCAGGAGTGGTTGACCTGAGATTATACAACACTACACTTCATTCACATTCATACATATCATCCAAATTCATCCTCTGAAGTAATACCTTCTGGTAGTTCCGAAGGCTAAACAGAAAAGTAGAGAGAGGGTACAGTGTGGAAAGGAAAGGATGAGCTGACGGCAAAAAAGGTAAAAGTTGCAGAATCCCCTGACAAGGTCATGGTAATGGTCTTTTAGGAATCCATGGGGGTGTTGCTACACCCTCTTGAATTCCCAAAAGACCATGATCACAGCTGCTTGCTATTGTAAGGTGTTGAGAAACTTCAGAAGGGTGAAAACAAAAGGAGGGGAAAGTTGAGCAAAACAATTAACGCTCACCCACACACTGCTCGTGAATCACAAGTCCTGTTTGAGCAGTTTTGATTGGACATTTTTGGTCGTCCACCTTACTCTCCTACCTTGCACCGAGCAACTTCCACCTTTTTCCGCAGCTGAAGCAACATCTCAAGGGAAGATGCCTTGCAAATGAGAATGAATTAAAACAAGAAGTAGAAAGATGGCTAGCCAGTTTGGTGGGAGAGTGGTTTGAAATCGGATAAAAAAAACTGTTATCACAGTACTAAAAATGTGCCGAGATTCAAGATTATGTAGAAAAATAACTATTAGATGTACTTTTCAAAATATACTCTTTTTTAAATTTTTGAACGTTTTTTTATTTTTTTAAAAATAGTGTAACTTACTTTTGAGATGACCCTTACACAAATATTTTAATTTTAAATAAACGTGTTATGTAAAATCTCCATAAAAGATCTCATGAATATTACTGCTTATTCTAATTTTAAATACAGGACTAAGATAGAAAAGAGAAATCTAGGTGGATATTTGGAGTGGTTTAACAATAGTGTGGATGACCGTTTGGCATTAGTTTTTCTCAAAGTTTTCTTGTGAACACTATAAAACAGAAATTAGTATTTAAATTATTTATCATGAGTATTATCACAATTTAAGTAAATATGTTATTATTATTGCAAATAATGCAATTTTATACGGATAATACTGTTCTTTAAACTCAGACTAATCTCATTGTGAAAAACAAAAAAGTCAAATATTACGCATTTTTGATTTTCTCATAAGTGTTACGAGACATGAGTGCTCTCATGTAATAAAAAAAAATTCATTTCTAATCACAAAAAAAAAATTTAAACAAGTTTATTTTTACATCATAAGACCTAAATAATTTTAGCAGTGATCTTAGCCCATTGGAATCATATGACGCCCTCATGGCGTCATGCTGTGCTGCTGGGTATAAATGCATGTAATTCAGGTTTTATCTCATAGATGGCACTTGTATACACTCTAAATTGAAGTGGTGAAATGTGATGTTTGTAATTCCCCCAGTCTGACGCCGCTCATACAGTGCTCCTTTAGAGTTAAAAATAATTTTTTTGTTTGTATTTTTCCACTGAGTTTAGTAGCCATAATGGTGGTGAGAAGATGTGGTAATAATGAAACGGAACTGAGAAAAATGAAAGCGTTTTAGATAGCGATTGTGAGTATAGTGAATTTTCTGATGATGAAAGTGAGTCTGAAGTAAGTTTTAGTGATAGTGAATTTAGTTCTTGTGCATCTAGTACTGAGGAAAGTGATGATAACAATGGTGATGCACCAGGTACTTCTAAATGCATACGCACTACAACACAGAAACGGCAGAGTGATGGGAATTGGGACTGAAAGTGACAATAATCCTGTTATACACCCTTTCAAAGAAAATAGTGAGGTTAGTGATAGGTTACTGAGCAAGTCTGAATCTGATCCACCATCTGAACTTTCTGTTTTTTCAAAATTTACAAAACCTTTGTTCGAAAAAATTTGTAAAGAAACTAATCTGTATGCAATAAAACAATTGATTAATCCAGACAAAAAAAAACTAACAGATGACGACAACTGGTTTGAAACTACTGCAGATGAGATAAAGGCCTATTTTGCATTAATAATTTTGATGTCACAAGTGAAAAAATTGCGTGTTCAATTGTATTGGAGAAAAAATAAATGCACTGACACTCCTATTTTTCGTGAAACAATAGGCAGGGAGAGATTCAAATTAATTTTACATTTTCTCCACTTCACAGACGACAACAATGAAAATGAAAAAAATCCAACCCATAATACAACACTTCTCTTCAAAATTTTCTGAAATATTCCTTCACAAATACCTTCACAGAACATAGCTTTGGACGAAAGTAAAATGAAATTCAGAGGCCACCTTTCACTCGTTCAGTGCAATAGATTTAAACATTCAAGTTTTGGAATAAAATCTTACAAAAATTTGTGAATCCAGTTCAGGTTACAGTTTGTATTTAAAAATTTATATTATAATCACCTATCACAGATAGGTGATGACCTATATCCTCGGTCATCACTTAAGTGACAGATCCCAGTCTTCCTGCTAACACTAATGTAGTAATCAACATGTGTGATAACATCTCGGCCTTTCATCCCGGAGGTCCCGGGTTCGAATCCTGGTCAGGCATGGCCTTTTTCACACATGCTACAATTCATTCATCTCATCCTCTGATGATATACCTTAATGGTGATTCCTGAGGTAACTACTTTGACAAACTCTTAACTGAACGTAGAAAAAATTTGCCGGCCTCCGTAGCCGAGTGGTAGCATCTCGACCTTTGATCCGGAGGTCCCCGGTTCGAATCCCGGTCAGGCATGGCATTTTTTACATATGCTACAATTCGTTCATCTCATCCTCTGAAGATATAACCTAACGGTGGTTCCGGAGGTAAAAAAAAAAAATGTGTGAGCATTGTTGGGTCGAGGTCACAAATTATTTTTAGATAATTAGTATTCCTCCCCTGATTTGTTCAGAATACTAACAGAGAAGAAAATAAATGTTGTTATTGGAACAGTTAGACACAACAAAAAAGATATGCCCCGTGATATAAGTAAAACAAAATTGTAAAGGGGAAAGCATGAAGTGTGATCTGCTCTAATAACATATTATGTGTAAAATGGAGAGACAACAAAGATGTTTATTTTCTCTCGTTCCAACACTAAGCAGCTGACATCATAGCAACAGGGAAGCTCTCTCTTTTTCTGTCTAGCCTCCAGAATCACCGTAAGGTATTACTTCAGAGGATGAATGAGGTTATATATGAATGTGAATGAGGTGTAGTTTTGCACAATCTCAGGTCAACCACTCCTGAGAAGTGTGGTTAATGGAAACCCAACCACTAAACAACACCAGTATCCATGATCTTTTATTCAAATCCGTATAAAAATAACTACCTTTCTTTACTAGGATTTGAACCTTAGAAGTCTCGACTTCTCAGCAACAGGGAAGCTGAGAAAGAAACGAGTCAGACAACTAGAGAGGAAATAAAAAACCTAAATGTGCTCTTGAGTATCAGAAGGGGATGGGAGGTGTTGACTTACAAGATCAGGTAACAGCTCAGTTTCTGATCATGCAATGCATAGTGAAGGGGTATAGAAAAATATTTTTTTATTTCCTAGATATGTGTATTTTCAATTTTTTCACTTTGTATCACAAGGTCACTGGAAAGAAGAAGACTAGTTACTCTGATTTTAGAATAAACATAGCACAGCAGCTTCTGGAAACTGTGCAGCTGCCAGAGTACTCGGTTCAAGGGCGACCTTCATCCAGTTCTGCCCCCATGAGACTGCAGGCAAAAACATGGGCCCATTTCCTATGCACATTTCACCCACAGAGAAGAGAAAAATAGTAAAAAAGCGTTGTATTGTGTGCTACAGTAGGGGCAAAAGGAGTGAAAGTGTTTGGAAGTGCAAAAGGTGTGGTGTTGCGCTTCACTTAGAAGAATGTTTTGAGGTGTACCACACTCAACAATCCTACTAAAAAGGCAGTACTGGTGAGTTTATACTTTCAATATTATGCAGGCAAATTTTCAGAACAAAATCTCTGTTGGTTAATTTTCTATGATTTTTATGTATTACTATACTCCCAACCATGCTGCTAGGGTATTTAATTATGATTGCTCAGTCAATTCCTAGAGTATTTAAATATGACATCATTGGGTTAATGAAGATGACTGCAAGAGTAACTAAATTTAAAAATCAATATAAGATAACTTTGATTCATCATTAAGGAATAAAAGTTCTGGATAATTTTCAGTATTACCATGAATTATAAAGTAGATGCAAATCAATACATAATAAACAATACACAGATCACACAAGGAGTTTGTACATATGCTACTTCATAACAGAAAAAATTGCTAAGCATTTTTCAGAAACAATCAAGAAAGACCTCAACAGAGCTCTTGATCTTGATGATCAGAGCTTTTGCGATGCTCTGTTGAGCATCGCAAAATAAATCAAAAATAGAAATTGTAAATATATAAATTACTGAATGTAAAAATATTAATTATGTGTAATAATAGTGATGCAACTATATAACTTAAAAAAAAAAAAAAGGTAGAATCAGCGTAAATATTTTATATATAATATAAAAATTTGAAGGAGTCAATTTAATAAATGTTTGAGCACATATTTACACGACTACCCAAAAAGGAGTGTAATGTTTTTAGAGGGGTTATGTTTAAAAATATATGTAGTAGTAAAGATTTGCCGGTTAAAGCACAAACTTTAATGAATTCCAAGCCTCTATCACTAAGTGAGCCAAGTTTGAATTGAATGATTTGAATCAATGAAATGAATACCATTACAAAAATAATAGAAATAAATTTACATTAAATAAAATAATATTACATAAATTTAAATAAACTGTGTTTAATAATGGGATTCTCATGGGGACTACAGTGAGGCTAGAGTTGGTAAGGTGATGTTAGCACCTCAAGCAAGGCTAACCCAACGATCACTACTAACTAATAACAAACCGCATACCTCTGGGGTGCTGTTTTGGAAGGTGCAATGGGATGTTCCTATATTGCTGTAAACAATCATCCTGTTTTCAAAATTTAAATGATGGGGTATTTGTTAGTGGATTGAAGGCTAACATTTGCATGTATACCAGACGCAATCAATCTAACAGATCATGATTATTCAGAAATATTGTTATATCTTTGCAACCAACCTTCTGATTTTCAAAACTGAAGCAGGGTATTTGCTAATATAATACAAAACCACAGTGGAAGCTAACCAGAACAAGATGTTTGTCAGCAATGTTTTTTTTTCCTGGCAGTTGTTTTTAATTTTTCATAGCAATCTCTTGTTTTATATATTAAATATACATACAAGGGTCATTCAATAATTAAAAAGACAAATGACAGCACTGGAAAAGCTATTTGATAGAATAAATTTAAACTACTGGACATTTAAGTTGGCATCCCTCACATTGAGAGTATTAGTTGTTTGAAAAAAATTTCTATTATTGTAACCTTTTTTGTTTAATTCAAAATGTCAGCTCCATTTGATATATGTTCTGTGGAAGATTTCTTTATTCTAAAGTTGTAAAACCATCCGAAATTCACACAATGATGTTAAAACAGTATGATAAAAAGTGTATTAACCATGCAAACTTTTATTAAACAGTTTAAATCAAGCAGAAAAAGCGTCACTAATTTTCATCCTTGCTTCAGATACTTAAATTTACAGGATGCTGCTCTCAGACTACTGCATGTTAACAGAACCATCTGACCCAATACTAATTAATTACAACATTACATTAGCTAAGAACAGCTAACATATTGTACTCAAATATTAAAAGCATTAATCAGCTACTATTACATTTTTCAAAATAAAGTCATATCTAATTTGATGCATCAATTTAAAAAAAAAAAAACATGGCAAATAATTCTGATATACTTTTGTAGACTACAACACATTCTTAAAAAATTGGGCTGGACAATCACTGTCCAACACTGTTTGAGCTGGACAGTCATGACTGGTTTTACATTTCAACTTTATGATTTTGACTTCAATATAATGTTTCTTAACTTCTGATAATGGCTTTCAATGAAGCTGAAAGATCTTGGGTTTATTTCACCTTGCTGGTAAGGAGGATTTTTAATTATTAATATTATTTGATTAACATATCAGTGGTACAATGTTTGAGAAATTACATTATAGGCCTACTGACTGGACAGTTCTTAGTGCCTTATCTACTTTTATGACAAACCTAGTAGACATCTTATTTCCCGGATCCCTAATATTAATTGTCTACCAACTGTACTTATCATCATTCAGGTCATCACAAAAACAAATTTTTGATAGTGAAATATTGAAGAAAATAATTAACAGAGACTAAAGTGACCAGAAAAAAATTCACTCACAAGCACAATTCTGTTACAATTCATACAAAAAATAAGAACTGTTTTTTTTCTTTTGCCATCTAGTTCAAGTAACCCTGAATTAGGAAATTTTACCATTTAAAATCCTACAATGACAATCCACGGAAATGAAATGTGACCGTACATAGATAATTGTATATACTAGCTTGTAACATGTAGTGAAAATAACATGGAATTGTTTACTTCTGTCAAAACTTTAACTTATAATTACAATTATCACAAAAATGCATTTCATTAAAAACTAACTTTTTTGGAGTAAAAAAAAAAAATACTGACGCTGCTATACGTTTCAATTAATTAACCTGACTTTTTACAAACTAAGTAAATAATATGATACGATTACGCAACAAAAATCTGCACTAAAAATACGTTCGAAGTGACAATGCGAACTACCACATACCTAAACGAAACATAAACACAAGGGTTACCTTCATTTCCAAACACAACAGCCTCCTTAATGAAGAAACAGACCATCAGAATCGTTAACTTATCAGGAAGAAGACGCATATACAAAGACAACATTATAAAAATAAATTTATGTCATATTTATCTTTTAAACTGTCTGTTCATGTCTGGTGGAAATACTAATTACAGAAATACAAACATAATCACTCACAACAAAAAACCTACTACGACTGACAACCTACGTCCGCCATTTTATGTTTATTATGAAGTATAGCGCTGGTAACTGCTGCCAACAAAATTAAAAATATATCTTCAACAGAAAAGGATCCTTATATGATTATCTAGATTTGACGTAGATGCAGTGATTAAAGATAGTTTTATTCTTATTAATAGAAGGAATACACAAAAGCTGCTGTTCTACATAACAGCATAACGAAAAGTTGTTCAGACTAAAAAATATACAAACTTGTGAAAACCCAATTTCGAAGGAAAAGTATAGAGACTTTCTTGTCATCCAGAAAAACACAGTAAATAACGAGGCATGACCTGCGAGATAGTCTTCAAAAATTTAACAGGTGGAGGGAGCCCCTCCACGTGAACATTATCAACTATGTTTTTGGTTGATTTTCACGAATATTTAGCCCAATTAGGCTGCACACCATATTTTGCCGACTGCCCTTCTCTTGTGGAAACGGCTAAATTTCTTATGGGAGAGCGGCTTAAAGATTCAGATCAGAGGAAAACTGACCTTCCATTAACGGCAAAAAGGGTTTGTTAAACGAGAGATTGTGTGAGTTTTTCGATAGGGTTGCAGTGTTTATCAGTTACCTTGAGTAGATTTCAGGGAACTTGTTTTTTCTGCGAAGATAAAGACAATCACAAAGTAACTGTTGTTACAAGGTCATCACATGCGGATAAACAATGGCTCAGGTCAAGCTGCCTAACCAGAAAATCTGTCCTAAGGTTATTTTATACTAGTGCCCCATTGCAGCTTTGCTTGCGCTATACTGTGTTACTTACGTTTCCCGTAGTGGTCAATTATTTTATTTCATGTTCTTTAGTCAAATAATCGGAGATAGGGGCAGCACTCTTACGGTGGGAGTAGATGTGTTGGTTGAGCTACAGCACCGTATACATTCGCAACATTTAAAAAATCGAAATTAAAAAAACCCTAAAATGGTTTTTAAATATTTATCTGAAAAGTATTTGCAAGTCCACATCTACCGAGTATCTAGGTTACTGTAGTCGGAATTGGAAAAATTTACAATCATTGTTAAAATTTTTTTTTCTTTCAAGGTCGAATTTCAAAAATCTATAAATTGGTTTATTAACATAAAAATTACGCTCACCAAAAATCAGGTTGATTTCTTCATTTGTTACAGAGAAATTAAAAATATAACGGTTAAAAAATAAATAAATAATCCATCTTAACACTTTTAATCTCTGAATTTCTAAAAATGTAATAATCAATTTTTAGATATTCATATTAAGATTACATACACGAAAAATTAAGTTGATATCTACGTCTGTTATAGAAAAAAAAAATAACAATAATTTCATTATAACCCATTTTAACCCATTAAACTTGGAATTTCAAAGTGTATTTTCTTAGAATGCACTTACACCGTAAGGAGAAAGTATATAGAAAGTTTTATCAATTTATCTTTAGCAGTTTTATCTGGGCGTTGATCACTTACGACATATTTTATATATATATAGAGAGCATCCCCCCCATCACGGATTCACCCGAGATTATGAAGCAGCCAACCATTTTCTTACAGCATTAAATTGATAGAACTCCCGGGTATATGATATTTTTGCGGCGTTTTGATATTTTCTAGCAGAGGAATGTACTAACTTTCTGAACTACAGTTCTGGAAAGTCCAATTATCCATGAGGAAAACAGTCTGATCGTAAGTCAGTACCAATGTGTTTCTGGCCTTCCGCTTTATTGATTGTTATACCAAACGAACGTTTTATAGGGAATTTTTTTTTTTTTTTTTTTTTTTTTTTTTTTTTTTTTTTTTTTTTTTTTTTTTTTTTTTTTTTTTTTTTTTTT
>JAAAKQ030038553.1:0-16843 GCA_010016005.3 Zanna intricata
GACTGGCACTGGATAGGGAATCTTGGAGAGCTGCATCAAACCAGTCAAATGACTGAAGACAAAAAAAAAAAAAAATGTGGTGTGGCTGTAAATCTTAGCAAGCCACACCACATGCCAATCTTACCAAGCCCACCTTAGGTAATATAAAATATTACCTAAGGATGCTGCAAGACCTTAATATGGGATCCATATACCATTCCTTAATTTGGTTGCTGAACATTTATTGTGCCAATGAGATGGAGTGATTGTGCACCCCATGGTCAAATATATGTGGATCTTTTATGATGTCTTTTCTCAGAAATTGATTTTTTGTCATGATGACATCTCTTGGCCGAGCCGGTGCTCCTGATTTACTGATTTTTTCTTATGGGAATACTGCAAGAAAAAGTCTTCCAACCAAATTGGAATTGAAGAACCAGTCAGAGCTTCCATCACTGATAATCATAGTGATTACTATGATTAATTTGAATAATGAATAGGTTCCAGTGCCACTTAGAAGAATATGTGGTACAGTGGGGCTGTCTTTTAACAATGTCAATATTTGACATTGATCAGTCAAATATGACTGATCAATGACACTTGTATTTGACATAGAAAATGGTAAATAAACAACCTGATCTTTTTTTTTTCAGCGATTTGAAAAATAGAAACATTTTATAATGTTCATACTTTTTAGAATTCTGTTTCAGTGTGAAAGGTTATGAGAATGTTTTATATTAAAAAAAATAATAACATTAAGTTAATCAGCATTAAAAAAATTACTTGGTTTCATTGACTTGCAAGTCTCTTTCATGGCAAGTTATTTTTAATTAAAAGTTCATCAGGTTATACCTGAATTATTTAATTTTTTTAATTTATTGAGTCTGTCAGACAAAATCTAAATCTCTTCTATTTTATACATTTGTTCATCTTTCTTTTTAGATATGTTGTTCTCATTTATACTTAGTAGTTAAATGTTTTGTAAGAGTAATTATTACATATAACACTCATTTATCACAGTATTTCTAATAATTGCCAAAATGTGTAATTTAAATATTGGGTTTGTTACATTTTTGTTCAATACTCATTCATACTTTGTAAGTAAATTTATCATTAATCTTTTGCATTTATGTATATAATTAAATACAAATCAATAAAAAGAATAGTACTCAGACTCTAGTTAATCACTTACTATGTATATGTCAATAGTATTTCAGAAATTGGTTTGATAAAAGTTTTGTTTATAAAATTCATTCATTATCCTTCCAATGCTATAGTACCAGTTTTTTCTTAATAATAAAGAAATACAGAGTATTTTGTTTTTTTTTTCAGGTTATTCTAATTTGTTAAAAAATATTAATATTGATAGTCAAAAGAAACGTGATGGTGAAGAAAAACAAAGATCGAGTGTTCGGCAAAATGCTGGTGCATATTCATACAAAGAGATAAGTTTGCGACGTTATGATCATTTAGTACAAATTATATTAACACCAGTTTCAACTAAAATGAAAAATGCTTTTAATTTGCAGGTAAAGATTATTTATTGAAAAAAAAAAAAAAAATAGATTTTGCTGAATTTGAAATACTCATATAATTTTTGTAAAGCTTCTTTGTAGCTGAGTTCATTTAAGGAGATTAAAATTGATTAGAAATGGTTTGTAGTTTTGCATTTTTCAAAAGTTTAATTCTTCTTTTTTTTTTTTTATAATGTACGTGTTTGCTTTTAACTTATTAAATATATCAACTATGAAGGTAAAACAGTACAGAAATTCTGTTTCTCTGTATTATGCATTGAATTGAATTTAATTGTGTCATCACACAATTGTTTTTTTCGTTTAAGTGTTTAGTTAGAAATACATTTACAATAAATGCTTTTACAATTAGGATTACAATGTTCTGAATGATAAAAATCCTGTAAACATTTGGTTGCAAAATTTTCAGCTGTATTTACTATCGTTAAAAGATATTTTAACTTGAATTTTTCCAGTAAGAACAGTGACAAATTAGTATGATTTACCTAATGAATTTTTAGGCTCATGAGACTCTGAGGCTCTTATAAGAGTTTATTGATTATTTTATTAATCATTTTTTGGACATCACACCATTCCTAAGCAATTACTTATTTTCTTGATATGGTGTATCCATAGTCTGTATGTTTTGGTTGGTTATGATTATTACTTTGTGGGTGTCATATATACTGGATAACTTATAATAACTCATTGTTTTGCTTTTTTTTTCAAGTTGGAAAAAACATTTTGATTGTTTTATCATTTTTTAGTTGTAAAAGTCAAAATTTGTCTTAAGTTATGTTTTTGATAAATGTATTGAAATTTTTCATTTAATTTCTATAAGCTTTTCTGAGACATTGATGTGTACAGATATTATAAGAATAAGTCAGTGATATTAACCATTCAGAAAAAGTAGAACTTACATTAAATAAAGAGAATGCCATGTTTATAGCCTAACTCGGATTATAATGTGAATCACCTGTGGGAGGTGATTAATTCTGTGATGATTTAGGTAATGATTTATTCTGTAGTGATTAATTCAGTTCATCAATAGAATATAATTAGTTTCCTGAATTGGAATATTTCCTACTATTAGATTTATACTTACAGATTTCCCACGTAATTATAAATGTCATTAACTACATCAAACTATTGTAACTATTAACTTCTTAATTTTTTGTTTTACATAAATTACTTTTTAGATTATGCTGTGCTCTGCATCCATTATTTCATTTTCATTACTTTATGCTTATTAATGTGGTTAAAAAAAGTAGCCCTAAACTGAAATAGAACAAAGCCCATAATGAATTAATTGGTATTGGTAAAACAGGGTAGGATCCAATCAGGTTTGATATTAAATGTGGTAAGTAGTTAATGATATTTATTAGAGGTGCTAATGCAATACAGTTGGATGAACAGTTCCTTTTCCATCGAATGTATGATTTAAAAACATACCATTATGTATAAGCAGAATTTATATTATTAATCCATTTTCAATTATTGATCTAACAGTCCATGTTTATTAGATTCCTTTCATACTCTTCCTCTCGTTTAGTGGCTTTCTCTACTTTATACTTACTTTCTTTGCTAATAGTTTTCTTATGTTTACATTCTATGTTTTAAAAAACATGGAATTATATCCAGAAAAAATTACTATAAAAGGTGCCGGAAATTATATGACAAATGTGCCATTAATTTTTACAATATTTGAAGAAGATGCTCATGTAAAGCATCCATTTCGACTACTCATACAGTTCTTATTACTTTTTCTGAAACAGGTGTTGATAGATAAGTCAAAGAAAGAAAAGTTGTATTTAATGCAATTATCTATTTATCTGCTCCTTCTTCAGTATTGCAACATATTTTTATAAATATTTTAACCAAAACTCAGCTTCTTCCTTCCAACTGTATTAACTATTAAATGCCGCCTTAATGATTTAGTTATGGCTTATATTGCATTTCATTATTTTTAACGTGAAGTAGTTCATTCAATCAATATTTTTAAAGATTGTGTTTTCTTATATTGCCTAACTTGGATGAAAATTATTATCCCAGAATTTTAGTGAAAAATGCCTCTTCCTTAATGCTTCTGTATTATGTAGTGTGCAATGTTTTTTTAATTTTTTTAATTGAATAAATTAGCTAGTTAATTAGGAAAATTACTAATCTTTGATGATTGGTAAAAATAAAATAACAATTTCTTTTTTAAAAATCGAAGGAGGCTGATTTTGAAAATGAACACACAATTTTGAAGTAAAAAAATACATTTTTGATTTAACTAAAAGAAATAAACAATGCTCCTTGAAATTTATATAAAAACAGAGATTTTAAATCAATCCAATTTGAAAAAGAACTCTGATTATTATAATAATTGAAACAAAAGAAATATATTAATAATAATAATTATTATTTTAAAAAAGAAACTTTCCTTTGATTAATTTGTTGGCTTTTTTAATTTTAAATAAATTTATTATTTTGCCAATTGTTATTTTATGATTCTCATATAATTTTTGTTTTATATAGAAAGTAAAGATATACAGTGTTGGCAAAAGTCTACCTACTTTTCGTTGAATCCACTTTTGTCTAAAATCTAACTGCAATTTCAGTCGCTGTTTTTACATGGTATTATTAGGCATTCAGTTATGAGTTTTCAGTGAAAATTTAATTGTTCTAGCTCTAATTTTTTTGGAGATTAATATTTTTTCATTTTTTAAACAGGCTAAAACACTGATTAAAATCTTGTTTTTTTTTTTTTAAATGGCTAGTCTTACAGCTGTGAAATTTTTACTGCAGCTTTATTATAGCATAACGGTCATAAAATAATAATAATAATACAATCTGGAGACAAAAAAATTCCTACTCATTTGGTTGCCTCCTCAAGACAAATTCTTTTTTTTGGGAAATTTGGTGGCAAAATTGTGCATTTTCATTCCACAATAACTTCCGACTGGCAACACTGTGACCTGTTCTGAGTGCATAGCTGTTTTCTTCGTGTCTTGTTTGTGAGAGATCGTTTGTTTGCACATTATGACCTTGTGTCAGATCATTGTTTATAACCTCGCTACATTTTCCACTGTTTTGCGAAGTAAATTCTGCAAAAATGGACTAATCATCTTTGAAGATAATAAGTGGCAAATTATAGGTATTCACAGGTGCGGTAACTCATACAGATCAATACCATCTAAACTTAATGTGTCTAACACATCTGTTGAGGATAAAGTGAGATGATTTGAGGAAGCCAGCACCATCATTGAAACTGTGGCAGACCACACAAAATCTCACCTTGCCAGCATCAAAAGCTTTTAATTTTGAGTTTAAAATTGAGATGCAAGTAGTGATTTATTGTGTTATGAAGAAAGATATCAAAGACCTCAACTGTGTCTTCAAGCCTTCGGGAAGTAGGTATGAACTATGCACTCCGCAATCCCATACTAAATAAGATGATTAAAAAATTATGTAAAATTTAGTGTATGGCTTGTGGCAATGGCTGTAGTTGTAGTAGTAGGTAAGGAATATAACTTTTAAAAATGCATTTGCTTTTGTCAGGGTTAATTACTGTGAGTTATTGCAACCTATTTCTTAAGTGTTATCTATGAAATTAATTATGAAATGCAAAGAAAGCAATGCTGAACAATTATTGAGATAAAATTGTTCAGAGAAGTATTCAAAAACTTTATAAAAATAAAAATATAAAACTGGATGTGCATTTTTATTTTTTAAATTTCAGTGTATTGGTTCCTGTGTACAAACAAGTGAATAGTTTCTTGTTATTATTAAAATCTTCATTTATGTAAAATCAAATAATTTAGGAAAATCACACTATACAAAAGCCTAAAGCTGTCCGATTGTACTTGTTTCCCAGACTTTAGTTATTATGATCTCACCAGTAAAATGGTAGGACTCAAGAATATAAGACTACACTGTAAAAAAAAAAAAAAATTTGAGGAAAATTACTGTTATCATGTATGGATTATAATTTTACAGTCAATTTACATCAATTTTTTTTTTTTTTTACAAAATTATACATGATTTAAACAAATGACTTTCGGTGTAGTTAATACCTAATGAGGTTTCAATATTTAATTAAGCATGATTTGCAGTTTATCATCTACACTACGTTTCTTTTAACTGGCAATTCTCTTTACTAGTAGGGAACTACAGATTTTGCTAGTATTGATGTGAATTAAGAGAAAGATTTGAGAAAGTTAGTCTTAATGGATGTTCCTAAATATTATTTTCAAAAGGATGCCTCAAATCATGAACAGATATCATATTTAAAATTAATTCAGAATAATGAAATTAAACAAAAATTAACATTTTCAGGAACCAGAATTACTATTATCACTGTTGAATAATTATTAGATAGTAAATCAGATTGTTTGCAATTTTATTTAATAACTTTTAATTTGTATATGTATTGTTTTTAAGGTTTATTTTGTATATATATTGTTTTTGCTTTGTGTCTAAAATGTAGGAATGTCAGTTAAATAAGAAATATTTAAAATAGTCACTTTCATGTCATACATGAAAATCATGAGCAGCCGACTACTGCAAAGTTGTGGATTATTATATTATTATCAAGTTTTGTACTTTTCATTGCCACTGTATATCTTGACATTACTTCTGGGTTTGCTCTAACTTCTTTTTATCTATATCAGGGACTAAAAGCTAATTAACTTATTTAGATAAAACTAAGTAGATGAATCATTTATGACACAAATCACAATATACAGTAACACCAATGGTTTAAATGAAACATATAATGTTGGATAAGGTGATATGGTATTTTTTTTGTTTTTTTTTTTTTTTTGCTATAAAAATGATATTGTATTCTGTACTTCATGAACAGTTCTCATCACAATATTATTATATCTTTTTATAGGTATTTAAAGAGATGACTAGTGTACTGAATTGTCTACGAAAGGATGATAGTTGTAGAGTAGTACTATTCACTTCAACTGGTAGTGCATTCTGTCATGGAATTGATCTTCCTTCATTAATTCATCCAACCCCAGATAAAAGAAAAACTGCTGCTGTAGAACTTTTGCTTGCTATGAAGTAAGTTCTAATTTTAAATATCACAAACCATAGAAAAGCTCTATAGATGTATCTTTATCTACATCATGTAAATATCACAAGCATTTAATTATTATTTTCCAGAAATTCCTTCTAAAAGATGTGTGCAGTACTGTGGTTTTTTTGCTCCATTTTTTGGTTTTATATATATTATACACAATACATATATTATACTATATATGTATATTAGTATATTATACTGATATTGTATATTAGTAATAGTATATTATACTTTCCATGGCAATTCCATATAAAAGTAAAATACTAAGTATCACTTGCACATTTTCTCATTCATTCACAGTATCTCCTGAACCTTTGGTCCTAAGAAATTTAAATTTTATCGGATGTTCCTTTCAGATCGTAGGTCTTCACTAAGAAATCTCCAAATGAGATATGTAGGGGTTGAACTTGCTGACTTCTGATATTAATTCTTCTGTTTCCAGAACATCCAAAAGCATAAGTTTTAATTTTTTTAAATTTCCTATTATTTTAAAGGTATAATTTTTAATGCTAAACTATAGGGAGTTAAACCTAGCGATATATCCCTGGGAGTTAAACCTAGTGATATATCTCTTGATCTAGCGACTACATTTTTTTTTAACTGGTCAGGCATTTTCAGAACTTTCTCTGATAGCAATAAAGAATTCACACATAATTATGTTTTTAATTTTGGTGTGTCATATATCAAAATAACTATAGAACTTGAAAGGAGGTAATAAATATTGTTATGCTTATTTTGTTTGTTAGGCTTGAAGATTTATCTCTTAATCCTTGAAGTGGTAAGTCAGCAGGTATACAGATCTACAGGAAGCTTAATTTAATCAGCAGGTACATGGCCTTTAATTTGCAACTGTCAATTTTGCTGACAGATGATCCCGCTTGTGTTTTGAATTATTAGGTTATCCAATCCTCTTAACTTTACTATCATTTTAATTACAAAATTCCCTTCTTTCTCACAATGTACTTTATTTCCGCTCTTTAGCTATTTTCTACATCAACGAAAATCAATTTTGTGTATGTGTGTAGACTGTCATTGTTTACATGGCCATGTTGTATTTGCAATTTATTCTTGTGTTTATGTTTAAAATATATTGCTTATTGCTAGTTATAGGTAAGAATTTCTGATAAAAAATTCTCACAAAAGTATATTATGTGATCAAGTATTATAAAACAAAATTTATGTTTTGAACGAAACATATGTAAACTCTGCAGTGGTCTTTCATAACCTGTAATATTGTGTTATCAAATTAATGATACAAAAAATATCACTCTTACATAGGGGCACTGCTTATTCAAACCCCCTATGAATCGGATATCCTGACTACCAATAAAGCAATGAATAAAAAATCCAGAACATAAAAATAAGAGAGACTTAAAAATAGCATGAATCAAAAGATGAATAAAACAAAGAAACACAGAGCCCGTAGAGAGAACAAAAAACATGAACCCAAGCTGTCTCAAAGTAGAAAAGGCAACAATTTTCCTTAAATAATTTTCAACACAAGCAGAAAATCCAGATAAAGTTATAGTCAACAAAGAAATAAATATTAAAAAATAAGTATCACAAAAAAAAATAAAATAATTAAAACGAATAATCAGATACAACCCAAAAGTAACAAGAGTAGAAGAATGAACTAAAGAAGAAACGGGAGTAGGGGCTGACATTGCCATAGGTAACCAAAAACGAAAGAGAAACTGAGCTCTTTTGGTGAAAGAGGCAAACAAAATTAAATAAAATTAAAAAAAATGATAATCTATTTTAGTTGATCACTATTATAGATTAGCCGGCCTCCATGGCTGAATGGTAGCGTCTCAGCCTTTCATCCGGAGGTCCCGGGTTCAAATCCCGGTCTGGCATGGCATTTTTCACTTACGCTACATTTCATTCATCCCATCCTCTGAAGATATACCTTAACGGTGGTTCCAGAGGTTAAACAAAAAAAAAATTATAGATCAGACAAGGAAAAGATGTAAATATTAAAATTATTCTTACGACTGGGCTTTTTGATGTGTAATTAATGTCGTAATGATTATTTAGAGATTAGAAAGTACTGTCTAATTAATGAGACTTGTGTTAAAATAAATTTTCTTAGTTTAAAAAAGGAAATAGTCATTTTCAGTGATTGTACTTACATTATACCTTTTTTTATATTTTCATTTCTACTATGAACCTTTTTTTACAAAGAAATCAGACCAAGGATAATAATAAAAACTATTGCATCATATATAAAATATGGCCAATATTGTATGAAACTATCATATGAACAAATAATGTGATATTTGTGATAAAATGCAGTGTAGCAAATATGACTAATTGACATGGCTTGAACCATTTAAATTGGATGATTGTTGGATCAAGGATGAATTACATTAGAAGTGAATATTCTACTCAGGACATTTTCTATCTGATTAAAAATAATTATTATTTTCTTTGAGAATTATGAGAGCCAATCCTAAAATTATGAAGACAAAAAAATTCGCTGTTGAGATTTCTCGGTACTATGTTGAAAAATACAATGTGATAAGTGTAAGAAAATGGTTGGAGACCATTCTGCCACAGAGATCAGCAGCTTTCAAAGATTTGCAACAGTTTATAAGCAAAAAAGGGATTTAAATGATTTAATTTGATGGTTTTATCTGGGATCTAAGAAAATTTGAAAGAAAAATAATTATTGTAACCATTCTAACACTACAAATTGCTCGACCAAAGAAATAACCAATTTTCTATTGAAAATGACAGCGAGAGATGTATTAACTATTTTATTACTAAACTGCAATGTAAATTTTTCTTAGGAATGAATAGGTGGGATGGATACATAGATGGACTAAAAGATAATAATGTAAAGGGAAAAGTTGGAATAAATCATAACTTTAGTTGTAGAATTTAGATGCAACAATTACATTCAATATAAAATCAGTTTGCTAATTTTAAAAAAGAAATCTTGATTAAGGGTGAAAGGTAACTGTTTGTAAAAAACTTTGGATAACTAGTAATCTGTTGGAATCAAAGGGTGCAGGAAGTACAAAACCTCAAATGATGATAACTGCATTAAATAAATAGTATCAACTTTCAGCAAATGTAATTGTAATTAATAGAAAGAAGTAGAAAACAAAACTGCCCTGAAAGTAAGATTCACTTTGTGATGTTGAAAATTATTTAATTTCAAATACAGTATTGAGAGAAGAACATTATTTGGAAGTGAAAAAAAATATATAATCAGATGTCCAAATGAGAGACAATTATTAATCTGATAAAGTACTAAATGGAGGAGAAATTAATGATTTATAAGAAACACTTATTATGATTTGAATTTTATAGAGCTCTAAAGGATTTAATTAACAATCAAGGAGTAACTTGATATTAATTAATATAATAAAAACAATATATATAATATTAATAATATAATACACAAATTTAAAATCTTGTGCTTCCATATTATTCACTAGACTAATTAACTTTTTTTATAGAAAGAGCAGGATTTACACGTTTTACTAAGTAAAGATAAAATTTCAGAAAAATCATATAAATCTGAGGAGCAGTTCTAGCGTTCAAATTTCTGAAGGCACATAGAAGAAAAAAGATTATTTAGTAGATCTTGGGAAACAGTTAGAATTTAATAGAATGTTGAATATTTCTTATTTAAGAGAAGGGAAATGCTTTAAGAAGAATTGGATATAGCAGTCTTGTAAAATGAAAGACAATTTTCCTAACCTTTTAGCTAAGGCATCTGGTTAGAAAAGGAAGTGTTTAGTATAAAACTGTAAAAGAATCATATATAAAAGAGATAAGTGTGGATATGAAATATAACAGATATTTTGAGACTGAAAGATATTCAAAGAATAAAAAGAAGTGCATCAAACTGTTAAAATGACATCAAATAAAAAAAAAGCTGTTTCATCTTTCTGTCATTATATGAGATTGATTATTTTACCTATACATACAGATTTAATAATAGATTCTTTTAATTATATCTTGTTAATTATTTTTATTTTATAATTATATCTGTTTAATAATAATATTTTGTTGTTTATAGAAATTTCATTAAAAGCTTGGCAACATTTAACAAACCACTTATTGCTGGTGTTCATGGAGCTGCTGTGGGATTGGGTGTTACTATGTTACCATTTTTTGACATGGTGTTTGCAAGCGATAAAGCTACATTCCATACACCTTATGCACGTCTTGGTCAAATACCGGAAGGTGCTGCTACATTAACTCTTCCACAAATGTTGGGAAATGCTGTGGTAAGTGAACATTGTTTTTTTATCATATGCAAAATATTCTACCAAAGAATGAGATGGCCATAAGCCTTCAAAAATTATTTTATTTCAATAAACCTCTTCCAGTAACTTTATAGACTGACTGGCTACAAGCTTGGTCGTACCTTCTTGTTGAATCAAACCATTATTAATATCTCATCCTCTGTTAGATCTCCAATAAACTGGTGAACGATTTCACAATAACAAGTTGAATTTATTTTTCTATAAAGAATATTCGATCAACTATTCTTCTTCTGGATTTTCAATTAATACCACAATTTTCTGGTCTTGAAAAGGAATTTTATGTGAATTGTTGGCAGACCATAAATATGAATCCTGTGCTTATATTTATCCTGATAAATGGAACCGTGCTTTATCAGTGTAGAAAATATAGTCCAAAATGTCATCAGATATATGTGGCAGAAATTGATATTGTGAGAATTGTTGGAACCATTTACAGTATTAAATTAGCTTCCCAGAATCTGTAGCCAATGATTTTGAACCACTTGATATTATTTAGGATGAGACTGAACTGCTTTAAGAGGTGCTGTAACACCGTATACACCATATTTCTCTGTTGGGCTGACTTTTGCATGAATTTTTGGTCCATGTTAGATATCAGCTGATGTGTCTTGCTGTTTTTCTTCATCAAGTTGATTATTTACTTATTAGACTCATTGTCTTTTACCTATCCTGCCTTCTGAATTTCTCAGCGTCCTTACACTATGTTGATTAAGAACCAGTTTACCTAGAAAACTGGTCATCACTTTCTGTGAGTTCTAAACATGCTTATGGAAGACATAGAAATATTCACTGTTATAAAGATAACACTTTCTGAGGATACATAAAAGGACACAGTCTCAGTTGTTCAAAGCTGATAAATAGATAATGAATTCCAAAGAATCAGAGAACTGCAAAGAATATTGGGCCAACTTGTCTTCTGAATATTACAATTCATACTCAAATCCTCTGGTCTTAAAGAGGAATTCCACACACATTATCAAGGTTGTTAGCAGACCTTAAATTTGAGTCTTGTGCTTGCATGAACCCTGGATAAATAAAACCATGATTTATCAGTATAGAAAACTACAGTCCCGTTCTTGTTTATATAGGTGTTAAGTTACTTTTCAGTTGTATGTATAATATACATTCATGTGTTTGTGTATATATAAAATCCATATAATCCATTACTATAATCGCTCTTTGGATTAATCATCCTTATCCTCAGCCTTTTCCTTTCTATTACTTAAGTTAATTTGGAGATTATATTTCCTATCTAATCTAAAGTGATAAAATGATGACTGAGGTATCCCCCTGGTTAAGCCGGCTTACTATTTTTTTTATCGTCTGACATCTGTCAACTAATTTTATAATTAGTGAAGATTTTACCATTAAATTTCCAAGTAGTTTCAACTCATCTACTATGTGAAGCAACTATACAGAGTTTTCATGGGATTTAGAACCCCCCCCATGGTTTAAAATTATTTTTCTCATGCATTTTTTTTTTGCATATTCTCATGGGTTTTTGGCTTAATAATTTACTTTACTCATATTTTCTGTTTGGCTATAATATGTCAAATAATTGCTTGATATAATATTACCCATTAATTAATTTTTGCTAGATTTTTTTTTTTTACATTTTAATGTTTTAATACCACTTCAAGGTTTTTATCATAATATAATTTTAATTATATTTTTCTAGACAAGTGAGCTCCTCTTTGGCTGCCGCAAACTTACTGCTAGTGAAGCATTGCATTTTGGGCTTGTTACAAGGATTCTTTGGCCGGATAGGTTTCAGGAAGAACTTATTCCTCTTATACGTGGTATAGCTACCCAGTCATCACAGGTATAAAATTGTTTTTATTTGTTATATATTTCATAAAGTGCAAAAAAAGGTATATTAATTTTCATCAAGTGATGAAAGAGATTTATTAGCTTTTATGATTTTGTGTAGCTAGACTTGTTCAGTAAATTTTATCAACTTAAGATTGGTTAGATACTGTCATTATCATTATAATTTAAGGTAATGATTAGATATTACCATTATCTTTTAATGGCAGTATATTGTAACCTCAAAAATTTATGGTTTCTATGTACAACATATTCTGTCCAGTTACTAAACAAAACAACACATATATTTTGTTCTTGTTATTTTATAATTTTGTTTTTGACATTTATTTTTTCTAATTTTATTTGCTGCTTTTGAGGGAAATCAGAATAATTGACAGATTTTTTGGAAGTATTTTTACCATGTGTGTGTGTGCATGTGCGCACGTGTGCACTTCATGTATTTTTCACAATTCACTGATTTACAGTTGTTCATACTAATTTACAAAATACCCTAAAAAGATGACAACCTATCATTTTATCTGTTTTAGTTTGTTTTTTTTTTTAAATATTAATATTGTAATTTGTTTATTGCGTAACTTTACCTGCTCCTAGTATTCTCTTTTTCTTTAGTAAGAGAAGTAAATAACCATTTTAAGTGGGACAAACAATGTGTTAGCATGTAACCTAAATCTAAAGAATTTCTAAAGATGCTATGTTGTTACACCGATACATACGTAAAGAACAATAGTTCTATACAAAATAGATACTTAACAAAGTACTAAGTGGACAACAGTGTAAGATACTGCCAATTTTGAGGTAGTGAATTGAAATAAAATTAAGTTTAGTTATAAAAATAGTTATAACTTACAAAGAGGACATAGTGGTAGGCTAGTAGTAATATAATACAAAGCACCTCAGGATCAATGAGTAAAAGACTAGGATTAGAAAATACAGTCCTTATAAACTAAATTGTTTTTAACAAAGTAAGCAGTAAAGCTTGTAAACTTTTGTTGCTTGTTTCATTTCTCTAATTCTTAGAGGGTAGGTTAAATCGGCAGGATATTTAATAAAAATTAAGTTCTTTTCTTTGCCTTTAGATCATTATATTGTTTTCATACTCGTCCTTTAAAAATTAAAAATTATTTTACAGGTTGGAAATCAAAATTCATAGGCCCCAGCTTTAATTTGCATCTTTCTGTAGTGGAACTTGTAATTTCCACTTGTTTTATCAAATACCTTACAGTCTTAAACAGATACCTGATTTTTTATGATGATTTTATGAGCTACCGTATACTTTATGCATGTCATTTATGTTTTTGTGAAATATGAGCATCACTTAAATATTTTTTAAATTGAATCTGATCAATTCATTTTAAACAGTAAACATAAAGAGGAGATGCTCATTTATCTTTATATATATATATATATGTACATTTTTTATTCTTCAAGAATAACATTCACTTTCTAAAGAAGAAACTGATGAAGGAAGTTTTAAAAAAATTCCTTCATCAGTTTCTTCTTTAGTTTGTAAATTTAAAATTTATGTGCCGGTAGGTCAATCCATTGGAAATCAATAAATTACTATTCTTCAACATCAAAAATAAAATGAATTTAAATGTTTTGTATTAACAATATGTTGACTTAAAAAATAAAAGTATTGTTTTAGACATTGTTTTTTCTGGTGGCCATTTTTCTTTGGCTTTACATAGCATTTTTGACTGAATTTGTCTTTACAAAAATTAATCACTTTTTTCTATTTGAGCTGTTATTTTCTACTAAACTTCATTATTTTCAATTTGAAATATTTCATGTTTTTTTTTTAAATCGGTCTTTCAACCATATTAGTGGAAGTGTCTGATATTGCACTAAAAAAAATGATTAATAATTTTGTTAAATTTTCTGATTTTAAAAAGTCTTAGGCTTAAAATATTATTTGCTTAATTGTCTCTAATTGTGCCAGCTTATTATTTCCAAGAATTGTCTGTCTGGAGTGTGTAATTATAACCAGACAAACAAAAGTCTGGCTATATAAGTTATTGAAGCTTATTTACAATGCGTGGTTTTTCTGTTATCAACTTTGATAATATTAATTTTACTCATAAAATGTTGCAAATTCAACTGGACAGTAAAATATACTAATTACTATATTTTGCTAGCAAACAATATCTGACCATGATAATTATGGCTTAAATTGAAAACTAAATTACTGTTAACCTGTAAAAACTTAGATATTTGGGCTCTTTTTTTTTTTTTTATAAACTGGATGAAATAAAATAAAATGATTTAGTTTTATATTAGTTTAATAGTCACAAATTAAAATTAAATTTACATAATTAATTTCAATGTACCATAAGTAAAAAATTAATTTGAAAAATTCATCCCTTAGATTTAAGTTTAAATGGTCGACAAGTTGCACGGTATATATGACCTGTATACAGAAGTTCTGATGCATAATCCTTTATTCTTCTATTTTTAGTTAAACAGAGTGTTCCTACTGGACAACTGCATTGGTAATATGCTGAAAATGTATCAGCCCTTACATTTCCACAAAATTCATTTGTCTTGCATTTCTTTAGCTGTACAAAAAGGAACAGTAAAATATTTATTAATTTTTGTAATGAAGTAAATATATACTTATAAAACAGTTTAAGGTTTTGTAACAATTTTAATTAAACAGTATTAGATGATGTAAACAGTAGCTTTTTTTTTATTAATCCTTTACTGCTTATTAAGTTTTGGCTCTTACCTGTATTATTGACAAAAAGAAATTTAATACATTTTTTTTCTTGTATTATAGACATTAAGAATACATCCTTTATTTATTTTTCCCAAATTTTATAGTGTTTGAAGAAAAATGTTTTTGATTGAATTTAAACCTATTTCATATCAACTGGCAAGTGTGCAACTGAATTAAAGCTTTAACAAATGTTAATAACTGTTTATATTCGTTACTTCAAATTATGATAAATTACAAAATCATGTTAAAACATATTAAATACATAAAAATTATTTTATTATTAAACAGGAAACAAAAAATTACTGTAAAAACATTTTAACTTCATAATAGAAACTAATAAAAGCTATGAAAATGACTCCTACTTCCCGCATACAAAACAAAATGTAATAAAATATTTATTTATTAAATTTAAAACAAAAAACTCAATTCTTGAGATTCTTTTACATTAAAAAAAAAAAAAACTCTAGCAGTAAGAGTTAAATAAGCTGATCTTCATGGTGAGATGGTAGCAGATGGTAGCATCTCAGCCTTTCATCTGGAGGTCCTGGGTTCGAATTCTGGTCAAGCATTGCATTTTGAATACATTATAAAATTTATCTATCATAAAGTGACTGTAATTTGGCATAACCCTATTTTGTTGTTTGTAATATATAAATAAGCTCTGACACAAGGTAAATCTCTGACATGTGCTGTAAAAAATTTACCTAGAAGTGCTATTCTATTAACTAATAATTACAGCCAGTTAAAGTAAGAAAGGGAAGAAAGAAAATCAGCAGTCATGGATTAAAGTCTGAAGAGAGATTCCATTAATTTAACTAAATTTGAGTAAACTAGTTAAAAGGTTAAACTACTATTACAATTAACTGTTGAGAATGTGTTTAATTTATTTACATACATGATTTGTGCTGTTAGCTCTTTTAATGTCAAGCATGTGTTGTAAAATAATTCATTAATTTTTTATTTTGTTATTTTTATCAAAATTATTCATTTTGGTTTCATAATTTTGTGCTTGAGCTTTATTGTTTAGTACGAAGGTCGTCCACAAAGTAACCGCCATTTACATGTAGCAGGAGAAGTAGTTGGGGTAGTGCTGCCATTCTGACATCAGTGTGTGCAGTGGCTCAGTACACTTCTAACTGTGAAAGGCAGAGTATCGTTCGATCGCGTGTTCTCAACTTATAACCTAAAAACATGAGTGCGGCAATAGAAAATCCTGCCAAATGTAAAGTGCGTAGTGTAATAAGAATTCTTTGGGCAAAAAATCAATCAGCAGCTGAAATTCACTATGAATTGTGTGCAGTTTATGGCCCAAACATTATTAGTGAAGGTGTAGTCCGTCAATGGGTATGATTTTTAAAAAATGGAAAAACAAATGTTCACGATGAGAACAGGAGCAGTAGACCATCTCTTGTCAGTGATGACTTGGTGAACAGAGTGAATGAAAAAGTGCGTG
>JAAAKQ030038564.1:3043-16842 GCA_010016005.3 Zanna intricata
TACTGTACTTGTTACTATTATCACAAATCATAAAACAACATTTTAATTTCCAGAATTACTAAAAAAAATAATTAATTGATTAATATTATTTATCAACCAGGAATAATCGATAAAACATTATCATTCTTCTCATCTTTATATTAATGGTTATCAACAAGATCTTTTTTTTCAAAAATAATAAATTAAAGATGGTAAATATTTTATTTTTATTTCGAAATCTCTTTTAATGTTTAACTGTTGTGAGTAATGGTCATTAAAAAACTGTGTTTTTCTTTCTACGAATTTTTCAAAGCGACATAAGTTTGGAATTTTTTTTTTCAATTAATTATAAAAAATTAAAAATTACGATTCATTTCATACTTTTTTTAAGTTTTTTTTTTTTTACATATAAAAGGAGACCCGATTAAGAATTCGAGTACGGTATATAACTCTAAAAGATTTTAAAACTGTTCTTCTTTTTCAAGTGATGCCTTATGAAATAACTTAAAATTTTTTTGAACTTTTTATTACCCAGTACAATTTTTACAATAAAAATGGGATTTTTTGAAATTCAAAATTATATAAAATTTACTTTAATTTTTCTTATTGGATTAAAAACGTAGTTTAGTGAACAGTGATTAATGAAGACACGTGGTTGAAGTACTGGTATTTTCCTTTTACCTTACAAAATGTAGACTAATCAGCAAGAAGAGAAAGCTTAATATTGGTAATCATGTTACCAATACTTACCAAGGTTTTTCAAAAACTATATTATGAGTTACCGCGATTGCTTCTTAGCTATTTTTATTACGGAAACTGTACACCATTCTTCTCTATAAATATCCAATGAAGAAATAGTAACGTTTTTGTTACATAATTTTTCCCTAAACCAAATATTAACTAACTGAATGTATGATTTTGAGAGGGAATAGAACTGGTAATACATTGTCCACGTCTCACAAACATGAAATCGATTATTTATCATGTTTATTTTATCATAAATTCTTATTACCTATTATTAACGTTAAATATCTGTTTAATGTTTTCTATGCTTGGTAGATAAAAAACATTTAATCTGCATTCTTTTAATCTTAAAAAAAATTTTCTAAATATTAACTTAAAATTCATCAGTATCAATACGAAATAAAGAGATCTTTATTATTAGTAACACCATTATCTATTTTTAGAAAATATATACAACCGTTTGATTCGATAACTTGGTTCATCGAATCATAAACAGGCTGCATGTAAAAAGAAAATTAAACTATAACTTATGCTAAAAATAAATGTAATTTTATAATTGTAAGAATATACGTTTCTAAAAATAAAAAAATAAAAAACAACAGAAATAAACTGTCTACTTATATAATTTTAGAACCTCTTTTTATTTTTTAATGGTATCATTAGTAAACTATTTCTATAATTCGTGCATGTTATATCATGAAATAAGAAATTCTTATTAAAAAAAATAAATAATTTATTTATTACAGTTCATTAAAATAACGCTATTCTAATTTAAAAATATCTTCCAAATAATTGTAGCGAATAAAATTTTTTTTCTCTTTCTTAGGCTACGTACAAAAAAAAACACAGGAACAAAATATTTTTAACGGAATTTAAACATTTAAATAGAAGAAATGTTAATTAAGTAATTTATAATAAGATTATGTGAAATTATTCATATGAAAATTCATTGTTATTCATTGATAACAAAAAAATTAGATTGTAATTATAGATGAAAGGAATAGGTTCATTTGAATGTGAAAAGAAAGTAATATTGAAGGAGTGACGTAAATTTTTTGAGTGCTTATTAACATTTAATCTTTAAAAACTATAAAAGGGTATAATAAAACATATCAATTAAGATAACTCACGGCTCAAGTATTACAAATCTACATAGTCTCACTTAAAAGGTTTAAAGCCTATAACAAAATAAAAGAAGTTTTTTTTTTATTTTTATAAATATACAAGGAAAGAAATATTGGAAAACAGATTACATAAAAGATTCAATAAAAAAATTACAATTTTAGTTAGCGAAATAACGTCTGAGAAATACATGAAATACAAGCGTCATAAATTAAGTTCTTTAGCACATAAAAGATAAGACAAAAAGATTAAAAAAAAATTGTGAAAAAAGAAGAAAGATTTGAAATCAAGAATTTACAGAAGCAAGTAAAGAGAAATTAACAGAAGTATTCACCAGTATATATATTTCAAAAGAAAACAAATTACTGATACAAAAAAAAAGAAAGAATTAGATCTCTGAGCTAAATTTAGATAAAAATGTTACCGAAACAAATAAATGGCAGAAAGGATATTATAATAAAGAAAATGTACAGAGAAGAAAGGAATGTGCAATAAAATGTATGTTTGTGAAATGAAAGAAAATCAAAGAAAAACAGTGATCAGATTTTCCCGTAATACCACAACTAAAGCGACTCAAACATGAAAAATTTACAAAAAATAATCTTTAAATTTCAATAAGCCCACACGATATACATATATATATATAGGTTTCTTTTTTTGAAGAGTTACTAAATTAGAATATTTAATTTTTGATTATTTAATAACTTTTGATTTAGATCAAATATACGGTGTTTTTCAAAGTTATCAGAGTTTTTAAGGAAAGTTACAACATCAAAAAATTTAATATAAAATTTCATTTAGGATAAATTTAACTATTTACTTTTGGCCAACCTTTTTTTTCCCCTTTTTCTTTGGGTGCAGTAAAATTTAACCTTTAATTCAATTATAAGTTCACTCACCTTATTATAATTAAATTCAAATTTTATTAGTATATATAATTCATTTAAAATATTTCCTTTTGTTGGTGTTCCTTAAAAACAAAAATACAATTAATTTAAATTTTTCTAATAAATATTCATCTAAATTTTAATTCAATTACAACATCCTGCCAAGGATGAATTTTATTAAAACATACAATTTTTCTTTCTCATTGAGTGGTTTTATTGGCGAATAAAATAAATCCAACACTATCCTTTAAATCACATTTTTCCCAATTTTCTTTCCAGATAATTTTACGCTAAATTTCACTCACACAATAATAATATGTAGAGTGATTAAATCTATTAAAAAAAAATCCTATCATTTTGCCATACAACGAACAAATAAAGTGGAAAAAAGTGGTACTGTAACAAGAAATTGTATTTCTACAAGTAATTGGTAGAAACGGATTTCTACCAATTAAGAAGAAAGTAACAACAGAAAATATAACAATGGGAGGAATCCAGAAAGGGGCTAAAAGTCCCTTATAATAGACAACAGGTCCATTTAACAATCGTTCTTTGTAATTCCGCTCGCTGACATAGCTAAACAGAAGTTGTTTTGTGAGAAGAGTTACTGGATCAGGGCAGGAATCTCATGGTAAAATGTGAGGGCGGACGATCATACCACGCTTCGAGTTGGGTCCACCCCATAGGTAAAGAGGATAGGCGTATAAATATTCCGGGGAAGACCAGTTGCAGATAGTCTGCAAGGGGAGTCTGCGAGTGAGTCTAAGCGGGACGTTATGATGCGAGTTAAGCGAGGAGAGTCTGAAAGAGAGTTCTAAGCAAGAAGTTATTATGCGAGTCAGTGAAGGAGCGACTTTCTAGTGCGTACAAGTTTGACGGGATTAATGTGACGTCACAAGTAATTCCACTGTGGACAGTTCAAGAAAACAAGAAGTGGTTCGATGAGTTACTGTTCGACTATAAGTGAAAGAGATAATGCACTAAATTTCTTTCATAAATTGTTAGGGTAGTTTTATTTATGAACAGCGAAGGTATTTACAGTGAAAAAACTTTATACTTGTCTTATCTGTTGTACTATTGTTGTAAATACAAGACTAGTGGTTAAAAGATTTAAGATTAGTGGTCATGCTAATGTTTTTGTCAATCGGTCTGAAGTGTTTTCGATATTTAGCTACCTGTAAATAAATCCTGAGGATTATTTAAAATTCTGTTTTGTATGTAATGATTGTTTATTGTTATTATTGTTGTGGTTTGATTACAACTATTATTATTTGTTTATTATTGTCATGTATTATTGTTATTATAGATTTGTTTTAATTTACTTATGTTCTTAAATTAATAAATTTCAATTATATAATCTTTTTCAATTGTCAATCTCTCAATATCCTGATATAGCCTGAACACGCGACAATATACTTATTTATCTCTCTCTTTTCTGTTTAGCCTTCGAAACTACTATAAGATATTATTTTAGAGGATGAATGAGAAAGATATTATATGTATGTCAATGAAGTACAGTCTTGTTCAATCTCACTCGACCACTCCTGAGAAGTGTGGTTAATTGAAACCCAACCACCAAAGAACACCAGTATCCACGATCTAGTATTCAAATCCATATGAAAGTAACTTTACCTTATAAAGTAAGTATAACAGTAACTTTATATAAAAGTATCTTTACTAGGATTTGAAACTTAGACTCTCGACTCCAAAATCAGCTGATTTGCGATGTATCTATCTTTTTCTAACCTCACAGTACGTTTATTTTATAAATAGTGCGAAATAATTTCTTTTATTATTAACTCTTTTTTTTAAAGGTGAGAATAATAAGATACTACTGGAGGATATAAATTTGAACTAAAATAACCTAAAATGTTATTATTTACTCTATAAGGCATAATTACATCCAAAGAACTGCAAAGTAAAAATTTTGTAAAGATGAGGCTTATGTTTTATGTTAAAATTTAACAAATTCTTTATTTACGCCAGCTTGAATATCACTAACACAAAAATAAAAGTAAAAAGACAAAAAAAAAAAATATCGAAATTTCTATATTTCATCAATATTTTCAACGAAAAACGCAAATATAGGGTGATTTACGAAGAATACTGGAAATTTTGTTTCTTTTCATATCCAGTTAAAATCTGCCAAATTTTGATATAATTCTGTTTTTTTTTAATAACTTTGAAATTCTTATATCTGTAAGAAATTCGAAAATTTTACGAAATTCTGAGTCATTCTGTTTTAAGTTTTTGAGTTCTGTAACCTTTATTCCTACCATTTTACTCAGAATAAAATTCTTTACAAGCTTTTCTTAAAGTTTTTATTTGTTTATTACCCACTTAACAAAGTTATTTTACCCTAAACATAAAATACTGTGTTTTTGGATCCTATTCGTTTGTTTCTTACCTCAATACTTCGCAAAAACTACTAAAAATATAGTTCTGAGAATCAAGTTTTTTTAAAAATTTTCAGGTCGGATTTCATATAAACCGACTAAATTTAGGTCTCAAGAGTTACAATCTTGCTTAATTTTACCGAAGAAGCAGAAATCAGAACGAAATCTTTTGTCAGCAGTCCCTCATTTACGAAATGTTTTCGAACCTATATTTATATTACCTATGTTCTTTATTTTCTCCTGTAGAACATGTCCTGAGAGTTACATTCTCTTACAATCTTTGTTAATAACTCTACAACAGAATTAGTAATTTTAAGAAAAACTTTCAGAAGTAACTTATATAAAAATATTTCATTTATGGAAGATAACAGAACAGGTGTCGTCGATTTAATATGTTAATGATACATAAAATTAGAGGTAACGATGCATAGAATAATATACAGCAGCGTCACGTTTCCATGGATGGAGTTACAACATTTTTCTTCTTTTTTTTTTTTAATGTTAGAAAAGAATAAAATTATTAATTAAGTTTAAAATCTCACTACAAAAACAACTTAATCGTTTTCAAATTGGATTTTTTAAGTACAGAAAATATATATAATCAAAACAATAAACTGTATTAAAATTTTATTTATTGAACAGCATTCCAGAAAAAAAATGCGAAATATTTTTATAAAATACTTTAATAGCTATAATATTTAATAATAAAATTAAATTTAAATAAATAAGAACAGTTTTATTAAATAAGCTACTAAAATTAAAATAAGTATTTTTTATTTTAGTTAACAGCTTCTTACAAGAATCACTTAAAGCAAGTTTTTATTTGATGTAGGACCGACTAAAATATTAAACTTTTTATTTTTTTTTTTTACTTATTTTATTTTTTCTTACAAAAATATTTGAAAGAAACAAAATAGTAAAGAAGGAATACAATTAAAAAAATACCTTTAATATAAATTCCAACATATTCTCTCGTATGTATAATCAAAACGAAAAGCTATAACTGTAAAAGTGAGAATGAATGTAATTTAATAGCAAATATTAATATAGACCCGAGTAAATTACAAGACATTTTTTCACAAATTCTGTAATATAGATTTTCTTACGTAATCTTTTATAAAAGCTAAAAAAAAATGATAACATAGTTGTAGAACTTTCCCGTCACGCGGCTTTTTTCTGATTCATGGCTTAAAGACACAACTTAAATTTAAAATGCCATAATTTTATTTAAATTTATCATTTTTATTATAATTTTATTAAATTTTTTTTTGTTTTGTTTATTTTATTCAATGATTCTAACTGAAGCGCGCGAGCATACTGGAAATTTTGTTTCTTTTCATATCTAGTTAAAATCTGCCAAATTTTGATATGATTCTGTTTATTTTTTTAATAAACTTTGAAATTCTTATGTCTGTAAGAAATTCGAAAATTTTACGAAATTCTGAGTCATTCTGTTTTAAGTTTTTGAGTTCTGTAACCTTTATTCCTACCATTTTACTCAGAATAAAATTCTTTACAATATTCAAAATACTGACCGATCTGAACTTGATCTGTGTATTTCATTCGTGCTGGTGTGGCGGTAATAGTAGCCACTTTAAATATATCTTTTACACTATAAATAGTAGTAATTTTTTTTTTAATCTCCGGAACCAAAGGACGAGATGAATGATTTGTAGCGTGTGTGAAAATGCCATGCCTGACCAGGATTCGAACTCGGTATCTCCGAATGAAAGGCCAAGACGCTACCACTCGTGCCACGGAGGCCGACAGTATTCATCTATTTAATTCTACCCTCATCTGTGACGTTAAATCATAGCAGATGACTTCAGCGTCTGAATACTAGATCGTGGATATCAGTATTTTTTGATGGTTCGGTTTCAATTAACCGCACATCTCAGGAATGGTCGACCTGAGACTGTACAAGACTACACTTCATTTATATTCATACATATCATCCTCATTGATACTCTGAAGTAATACCTGACGGTGTTTCCGGAGGTTAAATAAAAAAAAAGATAGAGACGACTACAGTAGCTATAAGTCAGTGCTACGCTAGCGCTCATTTTGGTGAGAGGGGGTACTAATGACATACTATATTCGCCTAGCCACTGGTTTATTTAGAG
This sequence comes from Zanna intricata, assembly GCA_010016005.3. NCBI lineage: Eukaryota > Metazoa > Arthropoda > Insecta > Hemiptera > Fulgoridae > Zanna > Zanna intricata. Next base: position 10,295 of record JAAAKQ030038564.1, read on the forward strand.
TATTTTTTGGGATGGAGGTGCGATTTTCAAAAGTTTTTTTTGCAAAAATTATTATTTTCTAATTATAATTTTATTATTTTTTAATTAATATTAATTAGGCACATCTGATGTGTCTAAGAACACTCAGATGTGCCTAAGAAAAATCAGATCTTAATTAGGTAAAATCTCGAGATACTGAGGGTGATCTTGCTCCACAGCCTCACCCCTTGACCTTTTAAGTTGAAAATTTAATAGCATCAATGGCCCTACATAGAAGTAATCTGACTAAGTTTGGTCAAAATTAGGGAAGTAGTTCTGCAGATATAAAGTATTTAGGATTCCTAGTAAAAATAAAAATTTTTGTACGGATTTCAATGCTAGATCATAGATACCAGTGTTCTTTGGTGGTTGAGTTTCAATTAACCACACTTCTCAAGAGTGGTCGACCTGAGATTGTACAAGACTACACTTCATTCTGATTCATACACATCATCCTCCATTCATCCTCTGAAGTAATACCTTACGGTAGTTCCGGAGGCTAAACAGATAAAGAGAGAGAGAGAGAGTGAGAGAGAAAAAAAGTATTTAGGATGCGACATCGAACACACACGTACATAACAAAATCTGGAAAATTTGCATTCAGTTTATTGGGTTCCTTAGGTGTCAAACCATAAAGATCTGTGAAACCCTCATCTGCTCAAATTGGACCGATTACAATACCTTCCCTTGTAAAGCTAGCGATCTGCTATAGCGCAAGGAAGAAAAATAAAAAACTATTACCAAAGATATCAACTTTGATGTTACCTTAAGCATACTTTAAATCATCATAAAATTACTTATTTTTTTAACGTAATTTTTTTATTACTTTTTAATTTTATTGTAGAAAATATCATAGAAAACATCGAAATTAGTAACGATTCAACATCGCCTCGCTTTCTCAATTGTTCCAGTACTCGCTTTCTAAATGAAAAATTATAAATTAATTACTTAACAAAAATCAAGGTTTTAATCAATATTCTTTAAAATATTTAAATAGATGTTGAACTTAAGAATAAATTTCCTTTTAGATTTGACATATTTTGAATGGGAAAATTTATTTCTGAGTTTTGATTAATAACTTTCAGCAGTTCCTGCTAATTACAACTTATATCATTTATTTTTAATATATAAGGCGGTAAAATTATTGTATCCGTATTGGACTATCAGAACGAAACATAAAACAACAATTAAATACAACTCTTTGAAAACATTTTACTTGATGTTAAAAGTATTATGTAAATGTTAAAAATAGAATTTACAGAATAGAAAGGTCAGATAAAGTTATCAGATAAAGAAGGAAAAGGCTTGCCTTCCCCGATAAGTATATAAAGTAAAAGAGAGATTTGCTGATAAGTCAAAGAAAATAAGTGAAAGATTTCCAATAAGTAAAAGAAAATAAAAATAAGAGTTCCCGATGAGCAAAAGAATAAAAGAAAGATTTGGGTTTTTGGATTAATAATGATGAAAAAACCTTGATTTCTTTCGGTTTCTCCCTGTTCCACACTCTAAAATATCACTAGAGTGAGTTGCTCCTCTCCTGGGCTGTGCCATACTTTATTGAAGGTCCGGCCCAGGGGAGGGAAAAAAAAAGTTAAAGTTATCAGAATTAAAATGAAAAACCAAACACAATATAAAGGGAAAATATTACCTTGGCGAATTAAGAAATCTTTGAAACAGAAAATAGATATGGAAGGAGAAGATTTAGCGATATAAAATTAAAGAGGCGAGAAAGATGTGATATTAACATTACTATAAAACAACTTGATTACTGAAAGCAAAGAAGAAACGTTATCAGGTTGTGAATTTAATTTAATTTGTAATTTTTTATAGAACTTACATATTTTATCGCAGACGCATTCAGATAAATTTAAATCTGTAATGACAAAAATTGATTTCTTTTTGGCGTTGATTAAAGAAGAATAGCCAGTTTTCTTAACCACTCTTTAGACTAGGTTTGGTCTATATTCGTAATATTTTGACCTTTCTACAAATAATTTTTAGATCAGTTAATCACGTACGTAGAAAGGTAGCAGTGAATTTGAATAAAGACTTTGATTTGGTTTTCCCTTGTATACGTTCGTAGTATATGCTTACATAAGAAATTACATAGCTGAGTTTTTGAAATAAAAAAAAAAATATTTGTATTTAATTCCAATAATTTCTTTAGAACAAACAATGGCGTAACTTCTATTTCACTGTTTCACATACGAAAATTCATACACCGTTGAAAGGTATTAAAAATACATAGAACGTTTGAAAAGAAATGACTGAAAATACCGTCACGCCAATTTCATTTAATGAATATATTCCCTAAAAGTGATGACCTAATATTTTTTATCCACCCGAGCATTAAAAATATTAATAATTTTTTGAGGGCACTTATTTACTCTCTTCGAATGGAATTACTTAGATGAGGATGAAAGGATACTAATAGAGAGATTGGAAATTATATGTTAATAATATGTAAATACAACACAGACTTTACCATGATAATAATTTAAATTGTAATATTTGGAAAAGGTACTATATTATGTGGAAAAATCAGGAAGATTAGAAACTAATTTTTCCTAAATCAGTAGATAACAAGGAGATTTTCTCCCCTTCCACTCAATATTAAAAATATAACTTCAAAATACGATCTGTGTGCTTCCAAAAGATGGCAAATTACGGCTAGGATAGTTGCTGTAACATAATAGAAACATTTTTAGGAAGATACCTCAGTTTTTAACGGGAACGTTCAGTTAAAAAAAACTTATAAGCTTAAGTTACCAATAATAAAAGTAAAAAAATTAAAACTACTTTTTCGTATAAACTTTTTTTAAATAAAACATAACATGTTAAATAAATGTAAATTCTGATCCATAGTTACAGCATCAAGTTCAATTTAATAAATTGAAGAAATTTAAATAACCTAAGATATTATAAAAAGGGAAATACTGAAGAGATGTGACCTAAATACCACTTTATCATTTTTATTTCCGCGACATTAATCTATAAAACTCATAAATAATGTATCCTAACAGAGTTCTTTTATTTTTATTAAATAACCGCAAAAATTCTGTTGAATTTGTTTATCTTTTAAAGTATAAGTAAATCATTTACGTAGCCATCAGGCATTAACTTTTTAATATAAATAAATTGATTGTAATTCATTGTAGGGATGAAACAAAAAAGTCATAAATATTTATAATGTAATTTGAGAAAGGGAGACAAGAAAAGAAAAAGTATAGTATGACATTAATTAAACTAGCCAACATTAATAAAAAATTTAAAATGGATATATTCATTATAAAATCGTCTATATATATATCTCTATATATTTTAATCGTATGAATTATAAAACCGCACAACGATTTGTAAAATGTTATTATAATATATTAGTCTACCCACATATCCCTCTTAAAAAAAAAAAAATGAATTTAATTACCTAAACCAAATTATTCTTAACCATTGTTTTCACCATCGAAAATATTTAATTTAGGCGCAGCTCTGTCCAACATCTTTATGTTGAATCATAAACGTCAATTATTATAATAGTGTTTTGAATGATTCAGTTCAATCTATAATTTAATGTTCCTTTAATGATTGTTATAATTTAATTTAATATGTTTCAAAATATATTTATATTTAAATAAAATAACACAAAAAAACAAAAAGACAATTTATATATAACCTAAGAAAGTCGTCTACTAAGAAATATTTATCTTTTTGCATAATTCAAAATAAAATTTTTACCTGAGATGCTGATAAACACATCATTCCAAACACAAAACATATTGAAGCATTGTCTTGTCGTAAGTGGAGTGCCCGGGCTATCCTATACTACTCTACGAGAGAAAAAAATTAGGGTTTATTAGACTGCTTGCACAATACTTTCATTCGAATATCCATAGGGGCATTTGTCACTAGCCCCTATGCCAAGTATACTAACGGAATCCAATGAACTACCATTACATTACAAAAGGAAATAACAGGTTATCAAATCGCGGTAAGCAGGCTCCGTCTCTCCGACTGCTCAAGGCAACCGATCAGGCCCACTCGCACTCAGCAATTCGAGAGGAAAAGTCTTTACCTCAACCTTTCGACTTCAGACTGCTTTGTTATCTCCAGGAACTAGGCCTATATTTTCGAGAATTCTCAAAAAGGAAATATGATGCGGGGTTTCTTGGTTGCATGCATCTCTCTAAAGATTAAATATTTACCATCCGGAAGACGTAAACGGGATCCACGTTACCGATCCGCTAGGGACCGTTTAAGCAAGAGGATGACTATGAAGTTACAGGCACACTTACATACACTTAAGTTACATAGACTTACACTTACATATTACTTACTAAGCTGATGGATCGGCTGTCTTCAAGAATGATATAACGAGCTCTCACTCTCTCTCTCTCTCTCTCTCTCTATATATATATATAAGCCTTATATCTATTCTTCTGTGTACTTTTGCGAGGCCTATGCAATTTACATTTCCTTGAGAGCCCCCATGAAATAACTAAGAAGATAATAACCGGCCCTATGAGTGTACTTGAGATTTAGCTGCAGACCATTTGAACCCACGGTTAAAATAATCTATGATAACCTCTCACGAATAAACAAGACAGTGGTATTCTTATGGGTCCAGGACCATTGCGCCATCCTCGGGAACAAATGGCAAAACAGCGGCAAAAAAATGGTCTCTAATTATAATGTGAGAGCGACTTCACGAAGACAGACCGTGTCAAACTACGTATTCAGTAGAATAAGTTCTGGTTACCTGAGTCCTCCTACGGCCTTGCATGGCATCTGGGAGAACGTCTTCAAGAAACCTTTTATCCCAAACAACAGAAGAGACAAAGTCATCCTAACACCACTGAGGATTGGACACACAAAGCTAACCCACGCTCAACTATTTGGTTCTTCTCGTCAGAACTGTTAGGTGTGCAGTATAAAATGGTTGATAAACCAATTACTCATAGATTTCCCAATTTTTGGATTTATTCGACGACAATTAAATCTGGGTTCAGATGTAAGGCTTTACTCAACCGGAAGAAATACGGTGTCCATAAAGTCTTTCCACTACAAAAAAAACTGTTACAGTTACAGCTGTGCGATTTTTGACAAAAAAATAAAAAAATTATCAAGTTTTTTTTACATTGATTTGCTGCAGGGAGAGAACACTGTGATCAATTTTTTTTTATAAAATGGCGTCAATCCAAGAGAAAGCGCAATGTGTGTTATGGTATCATGAGTCGAAATCACAGATTATTGTGCAGGGAAATTTTAGAAGGGGGCGACCAGCACATGATAAAACGATACTTTAGAGTACCGTTGCGTTGTGTGCAAAGTTTAAGGAGAGTGGAAGCGTAGTCGATTTTCCGCGAACAGGGCAGTCATCCGTTAGTGAAGAGAAGATTGAGGTTGTGCAGCAAGCATTTCTACACAGCCCTTCCAAATCTACTCGTCTTGCCTCTCGTGAACTAGGTATTCCCCTGTCAACAGTTCATAAAATTTTACACAAGATACAAAGGTTGCACGCGTATAAAGTATAAAGATTCAATAAAAAATTTCAGATATTGCAACAACTACAGCCAGATGACGACCCTCGTCGTAATGCCTTTGCGACCGAGATTTTGCAACGGACTGATAACGAAAATGAGTCACTGCAACGTATGTATTTTTCAAACGAGGCTACTTTCCACATCTCAGAGAAAATAAACAGGCATAATGTGAGAATATGGGGCTCAGAAAATCCATACTATACCAGGGGAAAAATTACAGATTCCGCTTAAGTGAATGTGTAATGCGGTTTGATTCACAACAAAATCATTGGTCCCTTCTTTTTCACTGAGCAGTCAATAACAGCGAAATTTGCCTCGATGTGCTGCAACACTTTGCTATACCTCAAATAAATGACTTACAACCTAGTTTGGTTTCCAGCAGGACGACGCACCACCACATTGGGGATTACTAGTTCGAGATTTTCTGAATAAATTATTTACTGGTAGATGTATTGGGCACGACGACGGTTCCACTCCCTGGCCACTACGATCACTAGACATAACTCCCTTAGGCTTTTTCCTTTATGCTTATGGTAACGACAGAGTCTATGCATACCCGTACCTGATCTGGACACACTGAAACTGAGAATAACTGAAGCAGTTGTTACTGTTACCGAAAAAATGTTGACCAAAACATGGCGTGAAATTGATTATCAACTGGACATTCTACAAGCACAAAAGGCGCACATGCTGAAGTTTATTGATGTGGTAAAAAAAACTTGATAATTTTTTGTTTCTTTTATCACAAACCGCACAGATTCTGTGCTAAATGTAATTAACTTACTGTAACTGTAATAGTTTTTTTTTAATTATGGCAAGACTTTATGGATACCCTATGTCAAAAGACTGCAGCACTTTCTCTGTGTTAATGGGATGAAGAATTTAATTCAACGGTTTTGGTTCCGTGAGATCCCTTACGGAATACTGTGTGTGCATTGAAAATAGTTTAGTAGGATGTTTCAGTGCATATTACCCTTAGCCCACCGGGCT
>JAAAKQ030038586.1:0-16839 GCA_010016005.3 Zanna intricata
CCATGCACCGATATACATGGGCACCTCACTACATGCTTGCCATCGCAGGGGGCATGCGGACAGCGGAGGGGCCTCCGCACCTGCAATAACATCCACCCACGCCGCCACATCGCCAGCTCTAAAGGCAGTATTAATCCACATCCAAAACGTATGTAATAAATAGATCTGCAGGTGTCCAAAATTCTAATCCATCATAATGACCTGCAGGTGTAATAGGTCACAGAAAAATCTCATGCCGAGAAAGAACTCGGGACCCCGTTAGCCAGCTAATAGTGTTGTACGTTTGTACAGCTGTTACCACCCTGGACGTGGAACGCAGATGTTATGTTCCGGACGTGGGAATTATCTACCTCAGAGCATTATTATTATGATTATTATTATCAGTGTTATTATTAAAATATAATTGCCTACGGTTGGATTTTTTTTTTTTTGTTTTAGGAGATTAAGATATTATTTACTTAATATTATTATTATTATTTTATTTTTTCTTAACATTCAATTTTTAATCAAAATATTGTGGCAACACTGTTTGAGGCTGTTATACTAAATAAAAACTTAGGAAATAAATAGAGTTTAGATTATAGATCTTGTTTCTCGTCTTTACAATGAAACACTGTTGCCTTAATTTTCTTATTTTTTTTTTTTTACCTCCAGAACCACCGTTAGGTTATATCTTCAGAGGATGAGATGAACGAATTGTAGCATGTGTGAAAAATGACTGGGATTCGAACCCGGGACCTCCGGATTAATTTTCTTATGGAAAGCTGAAAATAACAAATTATACACTTGAATTATCAAAGAAACATTAAATGTGTTCATCCATTATTTAAATTAAACGTTAAAATTTACTAAAGTAAAAATATTACTAAGAATAAAGAAAATTATTGTCAAAAGTAATAAAATATATTTTGCATCTTTAACAATAATTACAATTATGAACTAATGTGTAGTGTATGAATATTCTCATTATTACAAAACGTACTTTTTTAAAGCTTTATTAGTGTTTTCGATATCAGACTTTTATGATATGGAAACTTTTGAAAAATATTAGGAGTAAACCATATTTTTTATTATTTTTTATAATATCGGTAATTAATAGCGATAATAGATGGTATTTGGAAAAAAAAAATTAAATATATTTTTCATTAAACAGTAAAACAGGGTTAATTTCGCAGTATAGAAAATGTTCTACTCTTATTATTCTTGAATAAGCTACTAATTAATATCGTGTTTCGGTCTTTGGCAGGATTGCTCTTTATCTAGGTGAATGTAATTAATAATCAGTGTCATTTCATACATAAGTCTCTTTTCTTAATCTTCGAACTTTCCAAAATTTATTTTTTCTAAATAATATTAATGAATGCTTTATTCAATGTGAATTACTTCACAACTATCTTTAAAATGTATATATTTCTTTTTATTTCTGTGATTATTAAACGGAATGGAAATAATACGAGTATTAAAATGAAATCAATACGTTGTTAAAAATTATGCATAATTTGAATACTAAAACTGTAGAAGAAATGTGGAAAAAAATATGACATGGTTTTTGTTACGAGATTCCTTATCCTGGAAACGGCACACGGAGTTTCAAAAATGTTAAGTAATATTTTTAGAGTTTTTAATAATTTACAAAGTTAAGTGGCGTATTTAGCCTTTATTCATGAAAACTGGAAAATAGTTTTATTGTAATAGAACCAATATTCAAATCATATTTAATCATTTAATTAATAAGAGAGTTTTTTCGCAATTTTTACCTATTTCTGTATATAAGTTTTTAATAATTCAATTTAAATTTAGTTTTAATAGTGTTATTATTAGTTATGAATTTTTAACTAGAGTACTTTTAACGCACACACTAATGTTGCGAAACCTTATAGTACTACATACATATCTTTTTTTCTAGATTTAAATTTTTCAAACGAACAAATAAGAATTAGAGTCACAAAATAAGAATTTATAACTATTTAAAAGAAAAAATTTTTTTTTCTGAAACACGAAATTAACACACCAAAATTCATCCCACTAACTAAGCATAGTTAAATACATATTTTCTTCAAAAATAAGTATCAATAATTATTTAATTTTTAAATAGCCTAAGAAAATATCTAAATTTCCAGAATTTATAAGCTGATATTGTAGTACACATTTTTGATTCTGCCTTCCACTTATACCAATATATCGGTATATTACTTCCTACAAAGAAATAAAGAGTCGCAAAGGGTAGAAATGTTCCAAAGGGTAGAGAGTACTATCTTCGTGGAACTAGAAAAAAGAAATTTTGTTAAATGTTAATTACACTGTTATACAAGATATAACTTTTTTAACGTTTCTCTTTGTGTGATACCTTTCTTTGCATTTTTTTGCACAGATTAATGTCTGTAAGTAGAATCTTTCTATCACCTTCATTTTAATAAAAATGGCAAGTAAAGAATTATGAAGAACAATGTAACTAATGTTATGGGATATCATTTACTTATATTAAAACTTCTTAGAGGTTGCTATCCTTTTTTAGATAGCCTCCGATACATCTCAATATAAGGCCAAGAATATTAACATTCAATTTATACCTTACACGTTTTCGGCTATGCTTTTTATAGTTTACTTTTTTACTAACGGTTTTCTTAAGATCATATTTTTCTTTCATATTAATTCCATAACAAATAGTAAAAAGGAATTTATTTTAACAGCGGTGAGTTAAGAGTTAGGATCAGTTTTTTGAGGTTTACTGTTTTAGTATGTTTTTTTTTTTAAGGTATCAACATTAAAACAAAATATGCTACTTGAATTGATCGAAAAAGATAAGATTTTTTTTTTTTTGTAAGTTTAAGGATAATAAAAGTATTGTACTTAAATTTAACTTTATTAGAGGTTTTAAATTAAAAAAAATAAAAAATAAAATACGTATAATATACCGACGTATACATAAGTTAGCTCAATAGGAAAGTAAACTAAAAACGTTCATGATTCCTTTGTGTTTGTTCTTAAGAGCTGGAAAATTTTGTTCATGAATATGATGCAATCGATAATGATGTTTGCGGAAATAAATAATTTATAGTCAACTATCGATCTTCAATATTTCGTTCTTTTCTTCTTTAACTTGTGTTCACAACACATGATTAATAAGTTTGCTTATAACCTTTATAGTAGTTAATCATAAAAAATTGTTTTCTTACAAACAACATTCGCATTGTGGGTTGGTGTACATTAACTTTTCCATCGTACTTTTTTTTTTACGTAAATGATTAGCTCATTTAATTTAATTAAAAGACACGACACAAAAAGTAAATAAAAAATGTCTATTTTTAATCCACTTTCATTTCACTGTATTGCTAAACTCGCGTCTATTTGCATATTTTTTTTTTAAAAGTTATGTTATAACTTTTATTTTCAAATTTGTTTTGATATCTATTTTTAATTATTTTGTAACTGATGTATTTTACTTCATTAATTATTCTTGATTCTGGGGGTCCGTTTTTAATCAGTTATTTCTGTTTTTATAAACAACTGTTTAACCGTTTTAAAATAAAACGCTTTATTTTAATTTATGCCTTTTAGAGCTTCCCATACAAATGTTATGCTTTCCATAGTTACCACAGTACGGGGTTATGTTGTCACTCTGTGTTAATCGGATGAGAGTGACTAATCTTCCCATATTAGGGATATATTCTATCCCTAATATGGGAAGATTAGTGGAGCGGATACCTGCATCACGTATCGTAGAAGAGCTGGAATCAGGATCTGGTCAATACGGTTTTTGGAGAGGCCGATCTACTAATCAGGTGGTCAACAAGCTAAACTTAGGAACTTGGAGGACCAAAGGTTTGCCCTTGTTCATTCTTTTAGATGTAAAATACGATTCTTTTTTGATTGGGTCGATCATCTTTGAAGCCTTAATGCCCGCCCTGAATAACAAGGGAATTAGTCCATACTTAGAATAATTAGTAAGAGAATTTTTGTACGACAGATGGATAACTGCGGATACACAGGGAACTCAATTAAGTTTTCATCATTTCGTGGCGTTCACAAGGGTTCCATTCTCGGCACTTTATGGGTAATAGTGTACGACGGTGTACTGAATTTAAACGTGCTAGATAACCAGAAACGATAGATTCGCTGATGATTTGGCTGTGTTAGTCAGCGGCAGGAATGAAGTGGATGTGCAAGAACGGGGTAATGCTGCTCATAATATGATCGATGCACGAATGACTGAGCGAGACCTGGAGCTAGCGCCTAACAAATGTGGATATATTACATTAAAAGGAAGAAGGAAGATCGCAACAATTTATCTGAGAATAAGCAATCATCATCTACTTTCCTTGATTACGATTAAATTCAGGGGGTCGTCGTAGATGTTCGTTCGTGCCGATTCATTGAACACGACAAAATGATTTGTAACAAGGCCGAGGGTACATTGAAGGAGTTAAACATGTTAATATCGGCGCTGATGGCACTCCATGCTTCAAAATTACATCGTCCCTTTTATATGCGGCTGTAATTTGGGGTTTTGCGGTGTCAAAACAACGTAATCTCATCTGTGTTCATATATGATCTTTATTGGGTGTTGTGTTGGCGTACCGCACAGCGTCACATGAGGCTGTCCATGTTCTTGCATCTGTTCCTCCTATAGATTTGCCGATTCAAGAGCGGAAAGATTGATTTTCCGGCAAAGATGAGACTGAGGCAAGGACCGCTTCAATGCGCAGTTGGAGTGAACGATGGAGGAAGGGCGAAAAATCTCTCGGAACTAAACGTCTAATTAATGACCTTTTTGGTTGGTGCAATAGAACACACGGGGAAATGCATCATTATACAACGCAGGTGTTTACCGGCCACGGTACTTTTGAGACTTACTTATGCATGATTGGCAGAAGATACTCGTCGCTATGCATGTTTTGAGATTTGAAGACTCGCTCAAACACAACTTGTTTCATTGCCTAAATTGGAAGGAACATAGGACTAGAGCAGGGTTGATGGGGGCTCTCCCCAGACAATATAGTAGCTGATATGCTAACTTCCCCAGATAGTTGGAATGTTCTTAGCGAGTACTGTACGATTGAGCTTCGTAATAAGAATGAACAGGTGAAAAGACCCGAATCAGTGGAGGTTACCCTGGGGTATTCTTAAGTGTGAAATTAAGACCGAGACTCAGCCATCAGGGGGAGAGAAATTGGGAACGGTATAGCCGAGCTCAGCACCCCCGTCCTTCGGGAGTTAGAGGCATGTCATCTAAGATGCCATAACCTTTTTTATTTTATTTAATTTTTTCGTTTTACTTTTAGCGTTTTATATTTAATCCGGACGATAATAACGCTTCAGCGTTTTTTGCCCTTACAAAAATAAAAATCTAAGATCCAGACCCGGTGGGCCGACCTGCCATACCGCTAGGCGGGTAGGTCTATTAGAGACAAAGGACACTCTCCTGAGTTGAGCAGTACTTAGCAAGGGGAAGCAGGGGAAAAAAAAGAATATATTCCTGTAATCTAGATCACATAAAAGTTATGTAATGAATTTCTACTAGAAATTCATTACAAAAAAAGACAAAAATTCAATAAAAAAAAGGTAGTCGAACCGTGATTTTCTTTGCACTGTGATATTTTTATTCTGCTGCCGATTTTGAAGCTTACAAAAGAAAATTCCTGTACCACCAATTACTACACTATATTTGTAACTAGTTTTTTTTTAAAAGCTAATGGAAATTACCTGAAAAACAACAGACTGATTTGATACTTTGAGAAATACTTTCATATTCTCGTGTACGAAAATCTTTTCAGTATGTCAAATCAGTCCCGACGTCAATATTTCCCCACATTCTGAATCGAATATGGGGACTGATCACATAATCTTACATAGACTGTACCTGAGACTGATTATCTACAAAGAAGCTGTATTGAATGTAACTGCGCCTAGGTTGGATTGCTATATTTTTTGAGCTAGGAAGGCATATAACAAGATCTGAAGAAGACGAATGTGGAACATTTTGAAGAACTGGGTAATCGGTTATACACTAGGTTTTATTCTATGATTCTTTAAGACCGAAATTACCAAGGCCAAAATTGTTTGGAGGTATTTACCTCCAAACAATTTTTTTCTAGATACTGGTATTCCTGAAGGCAGTACACAGATTTGACATTGTACATAGAATTGTTGTGGTAAGTACATTGTGAAATGTATAAACATGTGTTATAAACAATGTTCATGTGTTTTCTATGGAAGATTTTTTTTCTGTTTATGCATGCTCACAATCCTTGGCTACAGCAATGGCAGAACTTTTACCAAAAAATTCAATACCTTCATTCATTAAAAGATTAGGTAAAAACAAACGGATATAAGAATTCAGGTAAAAAATAACAGGTAACGTAAAAAATTACGTCTTTAGGGGAATCGGTTACTTAATTCAAAGTAGAACAAATTTTTCAGTCAACTTGAGCACATAAAGAAGTTAAAGGTACATGAAAGTTTGACGCTAAAAAAAAATTATCCACTAATAAATAAATTTCAATCAAACATAACAATTAGAAAGGATTGGGTTCTTGAATCAACATCATAGAACACTACATATAGCTTATGCTAGGACAGGGCGGCTAGCGGCCTGACCTAGCATAAGCTAAGTGGGCACTAGAATATGGAGCCATGGCATCCATGAGCAGTGTAGTTACCACCCCCTACCGACTAAACCTCCCTCACCGTTTTCCAGGAGTGGCTGGAATCTCCTCTCGGCATATCATCGGCCAGCCCTGGAAGACGTGGGAACAGATTAAACTACCTTTTGCCCGTCCTGCTTGGGCTCCTGCAGCGGAGCCCCCATTCGGGGTCCTCTTGGGATCTTTAAAGCGTAGCAACTCCCCATTATGGCCTCACAGACATCTTTATAAAAAATACGCATGATCCGGAAGTTCAACCCTCAATCGGGATCACTAGGATCATCTAGGATCACTAAAGAAAGCATCAAAAGCCTTCTTTACGATAAACTGCTTGAATTGAAGCTTCTTATAAAGGATTACTCCCAAATATTTCTGAACGGTGACATACCTGATGGGAAGGCAGCCCATCACGATGCGGTGAAGAGTTGCGACTAAACGGCCTTTCAGAAACATCATAGTGGTTTTCTTTGCACTGAAAACCATCTTATGCTGAAGACTTCACAACCTTAGATCCTTACATGTTTAGGTTGCTTGGAACTCTAACTCATTCCACAAATATCTTTTGACCTGCCTGCACGTCCGATGCGGGAGCCACTGGGCAATCTCAACCTCATCAGAGAGTCGAATTAGACGATAGAGCCGAGAGTACCTAGAACATTGCCCTGTAGACAATCTCTTGACAGGATCTTTCCTACTTCCTAATCGCTGCCGCCGAGTAAACTCCGGAGACAATCCCGGGGTTTATCCCCAGGGGGGGTGCAGAACTCACTTCGTTTGTCATTCCGATCAAGCCAGAGATATCCGTCTCCTAGATACTCGCAGTATTTGTTACCCTCAAGGTTGTGAGATTGTCGTGATGAATAAATTAAAGTATTCAGGCTTTCAATAAACCTAAAAAATAAACTAAATTACAAAAGACAGAGTAGTAGTAATTATGATAACTAAAGTAAAAATCCCTTTTACAACAAAAATTTATAACTTATTTTTATTGCCATGGTGATAGAGAATTAATAATGAAGTAAGTTTTAATGGATTAATTGTTTTTCTTTACTGAGTATCATTGACTCATAACTTACCTTCCCAATTGGGCTAGGGCCTCGGTCTATGGATTCAAACCTTCCCTTGGATAACAATAATATATAATAATATAATATAATATAATATATAACAATAATAGATTCTATAAAAGATATTCAGATTTGGTAACAGAACATAAAAAAAAACCATCAGAAATATTATTCCAATTTTTAAAGTTAGGTGTATAGTTGCATTCGCCATTTATTTATTTTGTGTTAGCTCAGATAATTAATCAAACGAAATCTTTTGTTGATCTACTATTCTCCTTTAACCAAAACTAAGACAGAAATTTTTGTTTTTTGTATTAAATCCACTGGAAGCTGGAACATTTAACACTTTTCACTCGCTCAGATTTATACTAAATTTCAGTGACTCTGATAAATCATAAATTTTCACTGACAAAGAAAAGAAGATGGTAACGCCTGCTCTCAATAGCCTATTCAGTTTCTCGTATTTAACCCTCAATTCACAAACCTACATTCAACACATTTAACTAACAAATTTAAATGTATTCTTTGTGCTTAACTATTTGAAAAAAAAAAAAATATATATACATGTTTAGTCGCATCAATAGCTAGTCTTATCTGTGTGATGTAACTGTACTGATAATTGTGTAGTCTTAAACAAACTCACGCAGACCATTCCTGAGACGTGTGATTAATTGAAAACCAAGACCAAAGAATATCGGTGTCCACAACATAGTATTTAAATCCTAAATAAAATATTAAATCCTGAATAAAAAGATTTACCTTTATTAGGATGTGAATATGAGAACTCTCGACTTCTAAATCAGCTGATTTACGACGACGAGTAGACCCACCCAGTGGGTTAAGTAATTTTATTTCTATTTATATCAGCAGAAAACGGTGGGATCAGATGAAACGACGGATGGGTCTAACATGGCTCAACCCAGATAACTCCGTTGAGTCCACGCTTAGGAGTAGGACAGAATGGAAGTTAGTTGAACAGCTGGTAGGAAGGATCCTAAGAGTAAAGGAAGAGGAGGGAAGGCTCAGGGAAATGGCTGCCAGGAACTAACTGGAGGAAGAGAGTAGCCAGGACTCGCCATATCAGGAGTCCTAGCCATGCGGTGCTTGAGATTATTTTTATTGTTTCTTTTTGTGTGTATATTAGTGCTTATACAATATTTCTTGTTTAATTTGTTAAAATACTGGACGCCTGGGGTCGATAAATGGCGACTTTTAGGGCCAGGGATGCAGCCCTTTTGTCTTGGCTGTTCTGGTCCATCCACAAGCAAGAATGGATGCGTCGGAAATCCCCGATGATGACACAAGGGACCCTCGAGGTATGTGAGGGACGCGAAAAGTGAAGGGGTGTAAAATACACCCCTGAAACTTGTAATTTAGGGACGGGAAGAGTAGCCCCCAGTGTAGGAACAAATCGGCATTTCACTAGCGGAGGCCAGTACGTTCCGAAGAATCTGGAAGGACACCGATCGGACAGCTCCAGATGGTAGCTAAGACAGGGCGGACAGAGACTGCTGCCACGACACTCCACGGCGACTGAATGCCTAACGGCGTGTCAGGTTGCCGTGAGGTGTTTTAAAAAAAATAAGAAGTAAATGGCACACTTTTTACATGACATTTTGTTATTATTGTTTGGTTTGTTATATTATGTGGCTTTTAAGTCAATATCCACAGTTCTGTACCACTCCTCTGTTAAGCCATCATCTACATTTCAATTTCTATCGGATATGCAGTTCAACAATCAGACCCTTTTTCATCAATCCCAGAATATAATCAATATTAAATTTATTAGTCAACATTAATTAGATACAAAATAACAATTAAATACAAGTAGTAACATTACGTAACCGATTTCTTTTTAAATTACAGGTTAATTAATTTTTAACGGTTAATATTACATTACTAAAAAAAACGTAATCTAACAAAATAAAAATCACCTAAAATATGATTTTTTCCCATCATCTCACTGCATGTTTTCCTTAAAATTATCCTCACTATATTATTACAGTCGGGATGATGAAAGTTGTATTGACATAATATTCGTGCACTATTAACATAATGTGTTCCTAAATTTTGGTTATTCTATGATAATTTCAAAATAAAATTAGTAAAATGGACCAAAATTTACATAATTATTATGGAATATAAGGTTCATGACTTAGTAAAGAATAATTTGTTTTACTATGTCACCATTCACAGGGATCGTAACGTTATGATTATAAAAAAGTGATTTCTAAAACGTGGTGGTCAAGTTGAGTTTTTGCGTCGCAGCGAAAATAGTCAAGACAGCATAAAGATAATTATAATTTCCCCCGAGAGTGGTCTTACCAATGTGTATACCATTACCCATCAGCCGTTTTGGTTCTCTGAGAAAAACAGTTTAGTATAGGAGCGATACGCCTCTGTCTTGGCAGAGGCGTGGAAATTGAAGCTGTCTCTTTAATTTCGTTGAAACAAATAGTTCCCTTGAGCTAATACAGATGATGTGGCACGATAACAGTGCGACATCCTTGAGGGAAATCGCCCGATATAAATTTAGGTTTCTCTCCACTTAACCAGAGCTGATGTAAGGAAATACTGTTATTACTTTAACATGCAAAATGATAAATACTTCGCTTATACTGTTAAAATTACTTCAAATAAATTAAAAATAATTTACTGAATAATATCAACATTTTTAAAATCTGTTTTAAAAAAAGTTGGTATGTTTAAATCACACATTGGTAATCCTTTCATTATAACACTCCGATCAACCGGTTTGGCGCAACGAATTGCAATAGTATTTATCAATCCAATGGTGAAGTTATAAGTTTTTCTTTTCCTACATTAAAATTATTATAATTTCAGTAATGGTAATAGTTTGTAGTACTTTAAACAAAATATATTCAAATAAAGAATTCATTTTTTAAATTAAGTTTCAAAAAACAAAGCAGATGTAAATTAAAAAGGGAAATAACATTACTTAATATAATTTAATATCAGGAATCTAAGCGTTGTCTTTAATTCAGTAGAATTACAGAATCTTGTAATCAATAAATTTATAATCTAACCTCTTTATATATACACATAAAAAAAGTTTTTATTAACACACAAAAAATATATAAAAGAACAAGTGTATGTAATAATATATAATAGTAGAAAAAAAATTTTAGATGGACGCTGAAGAGGCAGAATATTTACGGACATGTTTCTTAAAGCTATAACGCAATATTGCTGATCTCCATGGCGGAAAGGTAGTGTCTCGGCTTTTCAACCAGAGTTACCGGGTTCGAACCCCAATCAGGTAATTTTCATGGGCTATAAAATTCCATTTTCATTTCCCACAAATAAGCTTTCAAGCATAGGTGGCGATATCATCAAACACAAAATACACATCAATAAATTCAAATTAGAAATCATAACCGACATTAATTTTTGAAAAATGGATGTTTACACTCAGAATTGTCATACTTTTGTAAGTAACGAATGAATAATTAGCAAGTGTTTTATTACTACTGACATCTATTCAAATTATAAATAAGCTGTTTAAAACACTTAAAATGATTTTTTTTATGTTATTGATGGTAAACTGTTGATAATAAAATTAATGTTTTTATCAAATGGAAGAGTCCTTCAAAAAAACATTAATAGCCTTGCTGTGTAGTTGAGAACTTAACGTTACGTATCATATCGTATATTATATTCAACGAATATGTAAATTACGATATGTACATGTATTAACGTACTTTTTTATTACATTGATTAATGTATCATTGACTGACATATAGTTTATTTATAGTATTTCGAATCGAAAAACTATTCCTACATATAATTTACCTGACCAGTATGAAAATAAAATTACAAAATTTCTGTGATTGTTTTTTTTTTACAAACGAGGAATAAAAAAACTTTGTCTCAATTGAGAAAAAATAAGGCCAGCATTTTGAGATAAGCTAATAACGAAAAGTATATAAAAACACGATAAATCAAGACTAAACAAAATCGGTACAGATCAGATGAAGAGAACGAGACAAACGAAAATGCAGCGTTATAATTTCGAATACTGTGTATAGGAAAACAGTAAAACTAAAACAATGAATTACGTCAAATATAAAAATATACAATTGCGATACTGATAAAAAAAAATAAATAAAAATAGTTTCAAAAGAAATAGATTTCAACTGCTATGCTAGGTGATTAAACTTATATAAAGAAACTAAAATGACTTGTAACTAAAGATGGATGATACATGAAGTTGCATTATTTTAATTCCAAATTTCCCATTATAATTTGCAATTTAATTCTAATCATGCAAACATGCAAACATGCAAATTTACTGTAAAACATGCAAATTTTACTTTATTATCATACTGATCTAATATAAACATGTGTGTACATACATATAGTAGATGTAAATTAACAAAAATTATAAATGGATCCATTTTTACTTCCTTGTACGAGGTAAAGGAAGTATTGTGATCACGAAAAATTTAGTTTTTCTGATTTTAACGGAAATATCCATTTTGACCATCCGTGAATCCATTTTGAGTAGTTTCGGCGTGATCTGTATGTGCCTGTATCTGTATGTATCTCGTATAACTGAAAAAACGATCAGCTATAAAATGTTGAAATTTTTTATTTAGAACTGTTGTTAACATCGAGTTGTGTACTTTCCCTTGAATTGCAATCGGCGGAACCAAAAGTGTCCAAAAAACCCCAAAATCAAAATAATTTGTATTTTGGAAGGTTCATTAACTGCAATAATAAGCCCCTCATTGATTGCTACGTTGAGAGCTTCAATGATATATCATAAGTGGGTATTTATTTTCAATGGTTCCAGAGAAATAGAAATTTTAATCAATGAACTAATTGGATCTTATAAGGGTACACATCCGTTTGAATCAAACTTCATTCATTTTTATTTTTTTTAAATTTCATTTTTAATATAAATATATTGATTTATAAATAATTATTAACCTCTGATTGTAAAAATATATTTATGAAAAATAATAATTGAATAATAACAATAAAAAAAAAAAAATCATAATGTTATTAATGAAATAAAATTTTATGTGCTTTTAAAAATATGTATATGTAATATACACATTTGTTTTAACACAAACTATGCGTACAAGAAAGTTTGTGGTGTCCACGTCAGATGTTTTTTTTTAACAAAATTCCTTATGTTTACAATAGTCTTATAAAATTTAAAACCGAAAGAAGAAAAACATTAAGTCATCACCCTAGAAAACTATAAGTTGCATAATAATTGCATTTAGTGAAACAAGGAAAAATTATGAAGAGAGGTCATATCAGAAGAGGAGAAAAAGTAGAGCTACACGGTTAATATTCTAATTCAATGTTCCCAGGTAAAAAAAAAAAAAAAACTATCTACATTATGTACATAAAGTACTTCATTTAAGAGACTAAAATTACTAATTAAAGAAGAGGTTCATTAAATAAACACATGAACTTTATGATACGTAATAAAACAAACGTAAATCACGCAAAGGACAAAGCTAGAATGAAACAAGAAAATCTTTTTACATACGAGAATATGGTTTAATGGGTTTTTTCAAGAGAATCTGGATTATTTTTTTAATTATTTCTCTTAAAAAAAAAAAAAAAAAAAAAAAATGTTGCTCCCTTTATTCTTCTACTATTCTACTGGTCTGATGCATTTATTTGTTCTTTTTTGTATTAAGTTTCAAAATTAGATTAATATATTTTCACATCTTCAATTATCTGTTCTACGAAATTTAATCTATTTATTGTCTAACAATTTAAAATGTTCATTCTTTTCTTAATTTCTAAAACTAATTTTACTTTTATCATTCTACCGGGTTAACCAAAAACATCTTCGCATAAAAGCATATAAACATTTATTGAGATAACTCACAGATTCGATTGAGACATCATTTCATAGAAAAACACATCACGTTTGCCACCTTTAATTGGGTCTTATATGGCTGCTATTTGTAATGGACATACATCTCATAGAAAATTTCATTCCAGACTGTAGCCACCAAGTCAGGCGTATCTCTGCAGTTGCGACGTTAATTAGAAGTCTTAGCTCAACAAGATCAGCAGACAATGGTGGTACGTAAAACCGATCTTTAATGAAACCCACTAGAAAAATCTAGAGGGGTCAAATCTGGGGAGCGAGGTGGTCTCGCAATTGGATCTTCACGACCGATCCATCGACCTGGGAATCGAGTATCCATATGATTTCGGACTTCTAGACAGTTTTGAGATGATGCCCGATCATGCTGATAGTAATGGCTTATAGTAATAGTTTATCTGGGTCATCATCGTCTAGGGGCGGAATTAGAAAATTTTGAAGCATGTCCAGATAAACGATACCATTCACGGTCATCTCCTGGAACAAAACTTTTACGGTCAAAAACATTGACCTCAGGGCAAATGTGCTCAAAATTTCATGAGGTTTTCCACTATCCCATATTTGGCAGTTATAACTTCACCTTGCTGCTGATGTGAAACAATGATGACTAATCATTAAAAAAATACGTTGCCTAAAAATATAACATTATCTGCTATTTTATATATCATTTCCGCACAAAACTGCAGCCAGGCAAGTTTGTCGTCATCTGTAATGTGTTGATTACATTATGGACTACGAGGAAATCTTTTTCTGAGTTCCATAGCAGCTTCAGAGACACGAGGGCGTCCTGATGATTTTGTATGTTTAACAGAACAACCTGTCTCAAAAAAGGTTTGATGCTAAGAGTAAATTGTGTGCCTACTTGGAGACTCACTACAAGAATTGTAAGGTTCAAATACTAGTAAACGTTTAAACCTCTTAAAATCTTTAAGGTTTAAAACGTTTATATGGATTTGAATACTAAATAGTGGATACCGGTGTTCTTTGGTAGGGTTTTTTTGTCTCCTTCTTCCTTCCATTTTATACTCCCTCCCAAGGCTAGACCCTCTGTTAGCATAAATCACCCCTGGGGAGGTGCCTCTGCCGCTAACCGCCCAAGCGGCCATACTTTTTTTTTTTTTTACCTCCTGAACTACCGTTAGGTATACCTTCAGAGGATGAAATGAATGATTTGTAGCGTGTGTGAAAATGCCATGCCTGAGCGGGATTCGAACCCGGAATCTCCGGATGAAAGGCCGAGACGGTACCACTCGCGCCACGGAGGCCGGCTAAGTGGCCATACTGGGCAGTCTAGTTTTGTATAATTGCTGTCGGCGGGGTGGGGACTGCACTGCCAAGGGCATGGTAGTCCATGCAGCCGTGAGGTGAAGGTCCGTCTTGACGAGGGCAGATCATGTGATGAAGTAAATGTCACGCGGTGATGAGTTAATTAGGCTTAGTTTAAATTAAAGTTAAATGTGAACAATTACAATCAATAAGGGAACAAGGTCTGAATTGTCGTTGCGATAAACAATTTCTTGGAGTGCTTACTGATAATGAATGTAATTACTGATAATGAATGGGACATTTACAGTCACTTATAGCTTGTCTGTTACAGAGAACTAGGCGCAGGGTTCATGCTTCTGCAAACTCAGTTAGCTAGTTCAGAGGGCAACGAGTAGGACAGATTGAGATGTCCGAAAAAAGCCTACAGCGAAAGCAAAAGCTGAGTCAATAATCAGTGATGTAAATGTTTGTGAAGGCATTTACATTGGTGACATTCCAAATGAGCCAGGCTGATGACTGTGATATCTAGTTAGTGGGTCAAGAAGACGACTCCCCTTAAAGCCCATCAGCGTTAGGAACGGGGAATGTGGGTGGCAACCGGAACGTCACAAGGTGGGTGTCTTCTCCTACGGGGGTTGTAATGTAGCATTACTCTATCCAGTGGCAATACGTTTAGTGAAAGCAGAAAGGATAAAGGTTGGCCGGATCCTATGTCGTCGGTGTTGTCATAAACATGACGAACTTAAATAATATAGATGTCAGAAGGTGGTCAACACTGCGGCCAAATGAAGTGACCCTGATAGATCGAGCGCATGAGTCAATTGCGGCAGAGGTGGTCAGTGGGCCTCTGACAGCAGGGAGCGGTCCAAATGTATGAAATGTGGTGGATTGAGCCATAGGACCGGGAGTAAGCACAGTTTACTCCCGGTCCTATGGCTCAATTATATATATAGTATATCTTATATATTAAATATATAGTATATCATATAAACGGCGTGATTGTCCATGTATTGTCAGCGAAGGTGTTAGAGCAGGAGCTGGAGGGTTATCAGGAAAAATAGCTTTTTACCTAAAAAGTTTTTTACCTAAGTTTTTTACCTAAAAAACGTTTTTATGCTTTTAAAGTTGTGCAGCTCCTTTTTAAATCAACTCGTATTTTATTTTATTTTTTCAAACATTTTAGCAGTAATTTTTTTATTTTTTAGCTCATCTTAAAGTTATTAAGCTTTATCTTAAATAAAGAAATTCTTCTTGTCCCGTTAAATGAATATGTTTTCAACTGTACTACCTTTGAGATATTTAAACGAACTTAATAAATGAAAATGATCTAAATTTAATCCAAATTTGTTGAAACAAAGGTCAAATAAACTACCATAATATTAAATTTTAGCCCATCAAAATTTTTTTATTTAAGAATAAAATGTTAATTTATACGGAATTTGTTTAACTTGTTAAACAAATAATCTTTGTGTGATATACTTATTAATTAGTATGAAAAATCTTTTAAAAAATCCCACGCAAAAAGAATGAATGCATTGAAGTATTGTTTTAAATGACATAAATTAGAAGTTGAAATACGGATTAAAACGTATCTGTTTCATATCATATAACAATCCTTGTTCGGTTGAAAAAGGATCTACCGCATTGTTAGTGTTGATGTCGATGTTAAACATTTACTCTACCTTATAAAACTGATGTAATAAATAATTAGGTGAAATTTGATTTTTGTTTAAGTTAGGTTGTCGTTACATCGGTCTTTTTGTAGATTAATATAAATAGTTTAGAAAGATTTAAGATTTTTACCAAGAAATCATTCCGTGTGTCATTATAATACTCCATTATTAAGTTCTGAGAAATAAAATAATATTAAAATTACATTTATTTTGATGGAATTAAATATCCTAAACATAACACAGATATATATGCATTTATGATAAATAATCAGAATATTTATACAGAATGTATCAAAACTGCACGGCAATCT
>JAAAKQ030038597.1:0-16838 GCA_010016005.3 Zanna intricata
ATAATAGTTGGAGATTGGAATGCAAGCATCGGAAAAGGCAAAGAAGGAAATATTGTGGGTGAATACGGGCTGGGCAACACGAATGAAAGAGGCGACCGACTTATTGAGTTTGGCATGAAACATAATTTAGTAATTGCCAACACCCATTTTAAAAATCCTAATAGAAGAACATACAAGGTATCAGATAGATTACATCATGGTTAAACAAAGATTTGGAAATCAATTCCTCGATTGCAAAGCATATGCTGGAGCACACATTGATAGTGACCATAATTTAGTGATAATGAAATGTAGATTTGGTTTTAAAAACTTGAAAAAAAGGCGTCAGATGTATCGTTTTTTTTTTTTGATGTTGTTTAACCTCTGGAACCACCGTTAAGGTATATCTTCAGTGGATGAGATGAATGAATTGTAGCGTATGTGAAAAATGCATGCCTGACCGGGATTCGAAGCCGGGACCTCCGGATGAAAGGCTACTACTCAGCCACGGAGGCCAGATGTATCGTTGAAATTTAGAGAAGCTTTGGAAAGAGGAGGTAAAAAAAGAATTTTGAGCAAGACATCGCAAGAGGTCTGAGTAAAAACCGTAACGTAGAAAATATAGAAGAAGAATGGAAGAATGTTAAAAATGAAATTCTTAAATAGCAGAAGCAAACTTAGACGGAACAAAGAGAATTGGTAGAAAACTTTGGATATCGGAGGATATATTTCAGCTGATCGATGAACGTAGAAAGTATAAGAACACTAGTGATGAAGAAGGTAAACGGAACTATCGATAGTTAAGAAATACCATAAACAGGAAGTGCAAATTAGCGAAAGAAAAGTGGATTAAAGAAATATATTCAGAAGTAGAAAGAGAAATGATCATTGGTAAAATAGACGGAGCATACAGGAAAGTAAAGATAATTTTGTGGTACATAAATTAAAAGCCAATAATGTTTTAAATAAAGATGGAATACCGATTTATAATACTAAAGAAAAGGTCGATAGGTGGGTGGAATATATTGAAAAGTTACATGGAGGAAATGAATTAAAAACTAGTGTTATCGAGGAAGAAGAAAAAGTCGAAGAGAATGAAAAGGGAGATACAGTACTGATATCTGAATTTAGTGGAGCGTTAAAAGATCTGAATGGCAGAAAATATCCTGGGATAGACAGGATATCAGCAGAATTATTGCGCAGTGCAGGCGAAGATGCGATAGATAGATTACACAAACTAGTGTGTAATATTTATGAAAACAGGGAAGTTCCGTCAGACTTCAAAAAGAGTGTTATTGTCATGATTCCAAAGAAAGCAGAAACAAATAAACGTGAAGAATACAGAACAATTAACTTAACTACTCACGCGTCAAAAATCTAACTAGGATTCTGTACAGAAGAATTGAGAGAAGAGTGGAAGAAGTACTAGGAGAAAGCCAATTTGGTTTCAGGAAAGTATAGGAACAAGTGAAGCAATCTTAGCACTCAGATTAATAGTAGAAGAAAGATTAAAGAAAAACAAACGACATAGATATATAGAAACGACATTTATAGATTTAGAAAAGGCATTTGATAATTTAGACAGGAATAAAATGTTCAGAATTTTTACAAATTTAGGGTTCAAGTATAGCGATAGAAAAATAATTGCTAACATTTACAGGAACAAAACTGCAACAGTAATAATCGAAGAACATAAAAAAGAAGCTGTAATAAAAACGGGAGTTTTTATCATTCCCTATCCCCGTTACTTTTTAATCTTTACATAGAACTAGCAGTTAATGAAGTTAAAGAAAAATTTAGCACTGGAGTAACGATGCAAGGTTAAAAGATAAAGATGCTACGATTTGCTGACGATATAGTATTTCTAGCAGAAAGTAAAAAAGATTTAGGAAAAACTTTGAATGCCATGGATGAAGTCCTACATAACTACCGCATGAAAATAAACAAGAACAAAACGAAAGTAATAAAATGTAGTAGAAATAATGTAGATGGACCACTTAATATAAAGATAGGAAGAGAAATGATTACTGAGGTAGAAGAATTTTTTTATTTGGGAAGTGGAATTACTAAAGATGAACGAAGCAGGAGCAATATAAAATGCCGAATAGCACAGGCGAAACGAGCTTTCAGTCAGAAAGATAATTTACATCAAAAATTAATTTAAACATCAGGAAAACATTTTTGAAAGTGTTTGGAGCGTAGCTTTATACGGAAGTGAAACTTGGACAATCGGAGTGCCTGACAAGAAAAGATTAGAAGCTTTTGAAGTGTAGTGTTACAGGATATTATTAAAAATCAATGGGTGGATAAAGTTATAAATGAAGAGGTTTTGGCCGAAAGTCGATGAAAAAAGATGCATTTGGAAAAATATAGTTAAAAGAAGAGACAGACTTATAGGCCCCATATTAAGGCATCCTGGAATAGTCGCTTTGATATTGGAAGGACAGGTAGACGGAAAAATTGTGCAGACAGGCAACGGTTGGAATATTTAAACAAATTGTTAGGGATGTAGGATGTAGGAGGTATACCGAAATGAAATGACTGGCAGTAGATAGGGAATCTTGGAGAGCTGCATCAAACCCAAACCAGTCAAATGATTGAAGACAAAAAAAAGCGATAAAAATGAAAAACTCTTTAAGAAATCCTAACGTTTATAAACAATTTTCGGATTTTTTCTGCTTTTGGGATTAGGAGATGAATTTTCACATAATCATTACATTGTTGAAATGTTATTGCAACTGAAAATTCCAAAAATTGTTACTGAAAAATACGAGTATGTGCGAGTTCACAACAAATTCGACTTGAATATTCCAAGAAAACTATGATAACGAATTTCTTTTCAACTGTTATAACGTAATTGTATCATTTTAATTATTCTTCGAAAATTCTTTGAAAATTCTTCTTTTTAGTTACCAAAATAAGTCATTTAGTTGGGTATTACGTTTCTCTTCGAAATAATAGTACAAAATAATACGATAATATTTTTTAATGGCTTTTAGCGTAAAGAAACTAAAGTTATTAATCCCTAAATAGACGTTTTAGATGACAGCTATTCTAATGCAGCAAAGTAATTCATGTGTGTTAATAAAACATTTAATAATTTCCTATAAGTTTTTATATAAACATATACAGTTTTAACACATTCATTTTTATATGAATATATATGTATAGAGCAATTTTCAAGGAAAGGGTGAAAATTTTGGATCTGATTCTGTAGCTTGAAATAAGGAAAAATGTTTACACAAACACATGCAAAAGAAAACGCTTTGTTGTCGAATTTTTTGGCTGGCGAAATATTTCAGTTCCCCATGTGAAATGAGGTCATTCCAAAATTTTTAAGACTTTAAGGGGTAAACGTATTGGTTTCTTATGTTTCTTGACCTGAAAAATCGAATCAAATAAATCTTGTATCTCCCGTAGTTTTTATGATATTAAACGTAAAACAGAAAAATTGAGTGAAAAAACACATTTTTTTAGGTTTGAAATGCAACAATCTTGTTTGAAATACAACTAAAAGAATAATGTATATCTTATTATCAGAATTTGTAGAAAATTTAATTATGAGAAAATCTATGTAATAAAGTGTATGAAAAATAAAAATACAATTTACTTTTATCATTAAAAACAAGACTTAACAGAAAAACGTTATAAATTTGACTTTGGCCTCCCGCCTCAGGGATTTGAGGCCGGCATGTTAAAAGATCCGAAGCGGTGGGCTGACCTGACGTGCTGGACGTACTGCTGGTGGACGGTGAGACCCATTAAAGTGGACAACTCCCAGGCTGCGCTATGCCTATGCTTCATTGTGAGTCCGGCCCCGGGTTGGAAAGAAAAAAAAAATTTTTTAAGTTATACTTTTTGATTGTATACCTCGTATTTTATCTAGCTCCGTTAACAATAAACTATGGAAGTAAGATCCGGTGATCTAGGTAGATTAATTTTTAAACAATTAAAACAATTTTTTTTTTTATTGATAGGTCCTTTCTTACTAGAACAACATGTCACTGGGAGAAATTATCTGGAATTTTTAAATAATGAATTTCTTACGGTACTTGAAAATTTCTCATTTCAACTAATTGAAATTTATCATCAACATGATGGAGCTCTAACACGTTTCACACTGAAGCAAAGACAATTCTTAGATGAAAAATAATACTCATTGCGGCTCATCTATAGTGAGTTTTTTATTTTTTTTAATAAATTAAAAGTATTTTAATTTTTAGAAATCTAAATTTATTCCACTAAATACAGCTGTTTTTTAATTTTTATAAATTCATAAAATTTTTCTCTTAAGTTTTGTTCTGTTTTATTTTTATATTAAAAGTTGATTTTTTTGTGTTTTTCATAGTCTTTATTACATCAGTTTTCCCAGAATTAAAGTCTCTACAAATTTTGACGATAATTTGTTCGTTCCTCTGTGAAAGTTAACTGCAGCATTTGAGCAAAGTTTTCGCATCATTATTACACATCTCTCAGTCAAAGTCTTCGTTAATCACTTATTTATTTTGGAAATAAATCTAAATTGGTGATAAAATGTAAAAGATAAAATTAATTCTGAAATTAAACAAATTTCATATAACATACAGCTATACATTTTGTTTTTAAATCTAAAATTACCTAACAATATTCAGAAATTATTAAAAAAAAAATTCGAGAATAGACTTTATATTCCAGCTTCGTCAATCGAAGTGGAATAGGTAGACTTTAACTGTAATTTTCTACTCGTTATTTATTAAATTGCCTCAAGAATAAAATAAGATCAACAAGTGTCCAATTTGAATAAAATGTAACATAATTATTTATTTTTATTTTAATCTAATCTGGAATAAATAATTTCTGTTATGGTGATAGAGAATATCCAGTTCACATATTTTCTTTATAAAAAGTCATAAACCTTTTCTTTTTATGTACGATGGAAAAAGGAAATTTTCACAAGTGGTTTCTCTGACTATTCAGTGCACATAAATTATGCTTAAAGGTATTTCTTTCTTAAGAACTTAGTATAGTTCAGTTTGTTATTTACAAAAGTAACTTACTTGTTTAATACAAAGTATTGTTATAGAAAAAGTATTAAAGTATTTTTATAAAAAAATAGTAGGATTTAATAACCTAATGTAATTACTTTTAGCTTAACTTGCTTTCTCGTTGTTGCACAGTGCATAAATTTTAAAGAACATCTTGACAGATACTTTGAATTTTTTTCAAAAGATTCAATTTTCTTAATCAACCAATAAACGTATGTGAAGCTAAATTACAAGTCATAATAGCACTATTTTAAATACTGATATAATTAGGGATGTTTGGTTAAGCTACAAATTAAGGAAGTCTAGATAATTCACAGAATTCTGTGATCATACCTACATAACAGATTTTAAGTCTCTCGTTAAACATTTCTCTTTCCATTGTTCTTTGCCTTGAGTAGATACAGTTAGACCGACTACATTATAAATGATAATACAAATTTTGCTCTTGTTTGGTTTTTTTTACATAGATCATTGTAAAGAAATTTTCATGTGCTTACAGTTGTGCTTTAATATGTGTATTTTTTTTAAATTAGATCTTTCTTTATTAGAAAAAAAGGTTAATATTTTATTTTATTTTCTTTCTGGTATTTGTATAACTAAAATTTATTTTGACTAATTTTATAGTTCTGATTAAAAAAAAAATATACCAAAAGCGTTCTCAGTCATTATTATATTTGTGGATGACCAAATAGATTGAACAGATGCAAGATTGCGAATGAATAATAAATAAATTGTATAAAATGATTATTGCATAAAAACTACTTAGAAGGATATAAATAATTAAACTAACGGAAGATACGGATTTTTAAATCCATAATAAATTGTCAATTACCATCCGTAAACTTCTAAATGATCCTGGGCAGTATTTTTTGAATGTTAGTCAAACCCCGGTACTAGAAATGATTATAAAAGAAAAATACTTGGAAACCTGGAAAGCTTGTATCAGCTCTTTAATTTTATAAAACGTTTCCTCTGTATTTTTTTGTAATGCTCATTATGCCATTATTTTACAAAATATATTTTCGCATACCATTTTTTAATCTTAATATTGCTTTATCACTAATTTAACAATTACATAAATAATGTATTGTCATAAAAAACGATAATATTTCAGTTTTAAATAGGCCTATCTTTTAGATTATGCGATTTTGATCATTAATTTCTGCTAGTTGGTTTATTTTGCAAATTACGTACGAATATATATCGATCACTATTTTTACAATTTGACTGATTTAATCGTATCTTCTTTCTTTGAATGGGATTTATTACCAAGAGGTTAAAATCATAAGGTAAAGAAAGAAGGTAAATAATTGAAATTAATATCTTTTAGTCAGAACATACAGAAGATTTTCTAAACTAATTTAGTCTTTACGAAACTTGACTTTGCAGATTTTGTTTACTATAATTTTTACAATAACTAGAAATTAAAATATTGAAGAAAAAAAAACAATGAGCGAGTTTAAATTCGCCATTCTTTCACTTTAATTTCGTATTCTAGCGATACTAATTTCTTCGCAACAAATTTGGTTAAAAGTTGAGAGAAAGATTGGCAAAATAAATAGAAAAGTCTGAAACTAATAATTCATGTTCAGAAACATATTAAAAAGTTCACAACATATATGATGAAATGAAAGGATAATATATAATAAAAACTCCTAATTTTCATTTTAAATTAATCTTAGATATCCTCAAGAACTAGAAATCGATTTCAATGATTCCTTCAAAACCCTATTTCTTTCTAAACGATGTTTCCAGAATATAATAACTTTATCACACCAGCAATCAAAATTCATTCCTTTTAACATCATTTCATGGTAATATCTAAATAAATAAACTATAAAATCTTTCCACATAAATTCCTCCTGCGATGAGATTCTTTAGATTCCGCAAGAAGACCTACACCAAATTAAAATCTGGAATGATACAAATTTCTGTAACTAAGAAACTCCTCCCATTGATTAAATAAAAATAACAGAAAAGTGTGTTATTAGAAATTTCTTTTAAAAACTAGTTTTTCCTGTACGGGCAATTAATTTCTTATTGGTAATCATATTGCCTTGCCGTAACAGACGCTCTAGTAGTCATGCTACCAATCCTTTCAATTAAAAGAACTTAAAAAACTCTGTTTTCGAGCCCTTAACTCGTAAAAACGTGTCCTCTCTTTAAAGATAAGTAACATTTTTAAAGAATGACAAAGAGTAACATCTTTATTTATTGGAATTCATCACATTGCCTCTCAAACCACAAATCAATGTTTGAAATCGTGCTAAATTCAAACGTTCTTTTGAAAAATGTATTCTTTTGTGAATAGATTATTGTATCATACAACTTAAGCCTATTTGGTCTGTAAGGAATTTTAGGCTTTCTATCTTAGACCTTACAATTCCTTTCTGAATTTGTTTAATAAATAAAATTAATTTTTGGATATTATCATTAGTGACATAGAAGATTCAACCAATTCAACCAGTGTTAAAGACGTTTTTGAAGATAAAATTTGTCTTATTTATACTGAATATTGTGTTATTAAAACATCAGACATTAAATGGAACTTAATCAGTTGTATCAAATCAGTTTGATCAAGTTTTAAAACCTTAAAACCAGTCTGAAATAAAAAAAAGAAGTTAAAATCTGATTATAAACAGCAATTACGATTATAAATAGTAATTAGAAGATGAGTGAAAATTAAAATTAAATATAAAGATAAAAGTATAATAACTAGCAATTGAAAAAAGATAAAATGAGAATAATTAGTTGCAAATAAATTAGTAATAAAATAGATAAAACGTTCTTCTCTTATACACTGTTTTTATGTACAAGTTTATTTATTATCTTTTAATATTAATTTCAATAACTGGTCTAGCATAGCTGTTTTTACCTTAAAAATAAATTTAAAATACTACTAGAGAAATTTATTTCAATAAGTAAATTGAAATTATTTTTTTTTATTTTTCCCTCTTTTCGCTATTAACTTTATTTTCAACGGAGTAATTTATTTTACTTATTATTATATTGTAACTATGCAGTTTATTTAATTGTAGTTTATCATGATTTGCTTCTTTTTTTTTTTTTGAAAAATTGATTTTAGTGAGTATAATATTTAACAGCCAGGTTTAGTGAGAAAGTGAATCATTTAGGTCCTAGTTTTGAAGAATTGCATAATTCTTTAGGACAATTACCTGCTCCTGATATCTTTACGGGGGATTTCAACGCTCATTCCCTCTTTTAAAGTATGAAAGCTTTTGAAATCCGAAGATAGATCAATTGAAGGCTTCCTAACAAATTCAAACCGGTTATTATTAAATTCTGGTAGGAATCTTCTTTAACGCAAGGTAATCTTCTTTATCGTGCTTGATTTACCTTTTGACATTTCCGACATAGTGCATAAATTATATTAGAAAGTTTTTGAAGTTTTATATGGAAGTGATCACTTTCCAATTGTGGTGTCATTAAACATACTTCAAAATTAAATTAAATTTAAAAAATGCAGGGCTACTGCCAAAAAAAATAAATAATTTTAACTGAAAAAATAACCACCTGGCAAAGGTGGGTTTCCTCAATAACAGAACAGACTACTTCGGCAGAGGTGTGGAAAAAAGTAAAATCAGTATCTGTTAGATAATCTTTCTAGGTTACCTGCATTAAGGATGTTTGTTACAGGTTATCTGAATTAAGGATGGAGAAAAGTTTCTTGACTCGGCTTTGGATGTAGCTGAGAAGTTAACGAGTGAATAAGAATCTATCAGTGTGACGAAAAATTATGCCGATAATTTTTACAAAGCACAATGTTGCAACTGAAAATGATATATCGTTTTGTACTCAGGATTACTGATATTATAATGAAGATTTTAATGAAAACGAGTTTATTTATGTTCTGAGTAAAACATCAAACACTGTCGCTAGTCTAGACAACATCCGACACGAAATGATCAGAAAGCTAGATGCCACTGCAAGGAAAAAAGTACTGCAGTTCTTTAATAAAATTTGGATTTCTGATATATATCCTTAATTACGGGTAAGACAACTCTTATTCTTCAAAAGCGTAAAACTCTCTGGGAGCATAGAGTTACCGTTCTATCTCGCTTTGTTGTGCATTATAAAAATGTTTAGAGAATATGAAAAATTACAGACTTATGTAGGTGATGAAAAAAAAAAGTGGCTTTCACCCTATGAGTCGAAATATCAGATGTTTCATCCTACCATCGATCAGTTGATTAATATTGAAAAAGAAATATTAAATAATATTTGACTAATAAACACTACGTTGCCATTTTCTTTGACTTAAGAAAAGCTTTTGATATGACATAGAGATAGGCATCATAACAGATACAAGACTGGAGAATCAAAAGAACCCAAGTATCATTAAAGATTATTTGGAACAAGAACTCTTTAATGTTAGAATAACGAACGAATATTTGTCGCACAGGAAGTTGGAAAATGGTATAGATCGCTGCTTGGCAGACCCTTGTTCACAATCGTAGTTAATAATTTTATTACCTTTATATTATTATATTCACCGTGGGTTGAAAACCTAGATCGGTGTCGGAAGCTGTAGAGCTTCCGACACCGATGTCATTTAAGCTGTAGAGCTTAAATGACAAATCCCACTTTTGGAGATTATCTAAAATAGCCAGCGTTTATACAGCTAAGTTATACGCTATTCAGAAATCTCTTCGATTTTTTTTACATTTAGCGAAAAGAGAGTGCTTTTCTGTTCTGATCCCTTAAGTGCAATCACTGCGTTAAAAAGGAATAATAGGTTCACATATGATGATGCTTTCACATGTCAAATAGTCGTATTGTGAAATCATCATGTGATTATTTGAAAATACCCTAACACAATTAGAAATCTCACAGAAATTGGGAAATCTCTGTATCTTCACATAGATACCTAACCAAGCCGGTATTCCAGGAAATGAAGCAGCTTATAGAGCAGCCAAATAAGATACAAACAGTAAGGAAGTTGATGTCATTTTAATCAGACTAAATGATTTTTAAAAACTATGTCACACAGGTCATAAGAAAGGAATGGATTAGAAAATGAAGGGAAAATGGGGTACTCTTAATGCCATTAAGAGTACCCCATTTTCCATTAAAACAATAGATTCTCTGACGCGTTGAGTACAAATTGCTATTACAAGACTTACTGTGAAACATGTAATATGAGTGGACGCTATACAAAGATCTCAAAATGAGACTAAAATTAACCAGAGATTTGGTGATCGATGTATCTTATAAAGATAAGTGAAAAAGAAAATTATCAAATTTTTTCGAAAGGT
The DNA here is from genome assembly GCA_010016005.3 of Zanna intricata. NCBI lineage: Eukaryota > Metazoa > Arthropoda > Insecta > Hemiptera > Fulgoridae > Zanna > Zanna intricata. The sequence goes on from JAAAKQ030038597.1 coordinate 10,280, forward strand.
ATCTGTAAGAGCAATATGATTTAAACATGTAATATGTTTTACATTAGAATGATTTTTTATTGATGTTTTTTAACAGCATTTTCTTTTAATCTAACAACGAATTTCTTTAAAGATATTTACTTAATAATTGCTGATCATTTACATCCGCTTTTTATAGTTTTGACATTTCTTTAGGAATGGAATGGTTGTTTTTAAGTGGCAAGGGTTCTCCATACATCCTTGCCATTTTGAGTTTCTTCTGAGGTTTTATTGTTTTATGACAGTTTTCTAGACGATCTGCTTTATAAGATTGGCCTTTTGACTTAGTCTTTTATTTAAATGAAACTGGGATCGTTTTAGCTTGTGACTAATTACCAAATTAATTAAGGGCTAATTAACAAAGCAGTCGATGCTCACCATAAGATAAAAACAAAACAAAAAAACAAAGTTTAAGTATTTTGTCTAGATCTGTTCTCTCTTTTTTTGTATGACTTCTTCTTCAAAGACAAGAAAAAACTCAATTACGTAAAATCAGTTGAGGATTCCTTATCACACAGGGCATCAAACCCCTTTAATTAAAAATGTCTACTTTTTCTTAAATTTTCTGCTACTTCACCCTAAAGATAGATTTTTGTATCACTGATTTATAAATCTAATTTAGGTACTTTTGACTCTCCAGTCACTTTTCTTATTATAAAATGAAATGTTCAGCTTTTTGTATGTCTTTAAAAATTTGTTCCTTTTTAATTTGTGTTTACCTTCAAACACAAGCAAAGAAATAAATGTTGTAAAAGGGGTTTGGGATCTGCTAGCTATTACAAGAAATTTTTATAGTCTCTAAAATTAAAAAAAAAAATAAATATATATATTTATATAAATATATGTAATAATATATTATAATACATATTATAAATATTTATATATGTATATATATTTTAAACATTTTTTAAAAGATGTTTCTGCTTTCGAAGGCGACAAATAATTCCGTGATTTCAAGCTGTCTAGGCCTTCCATTTAACAACAAACTCTCTTTAATTGATGTTAATGTTATAACTCCACAAAATTAAATATGTTAAAAACTAATATTTGATAAAATAACAAAAATTTTCCATGAATTATTGAAATTTATTTTTTGATGAGTCGGAGGAACCCCATTTACGGGCGAAGTGTGGATCTCACTAACTGGTTCCGTAAGATGTTAGTAAAATATATATTAAAGTGTTTATACTGCATTGTTGTCTTTAAAATATTGAAAATCTTCTTTATTCATTAACTACTCTCATAAAATTCGCACAAAATACAATAATTTAATTTTTTTTTGCCATAGTATAAAAACTAATTTAAGATTAATGTTCTTATTTGTCTCTCAATTTTTTTTCATTCGTTAACAATAGTGTAACCATTTTTTTTATAAAATTATTATGATTAACAGTTACAGAAATATTCTCGATTTCTCAAAATAAAACATCTGTGGGTATTTCCAATTTAACACTTTTACTGACAATTATTCATTCAGGATGCATCTAAACTTAATGATAAAAATAATTTTAAAAAATAACAAATTTGTAGTAATATTAACAGAATTTTTTATTTATTTTAATAATTAAAAAAAATTAAAAAACATTTCGATAAAAAATCTGTGAATTTTGGGTAAAAATATATATTCGGAATTAATAATACATACACAATTGTATATGGAAAGTGTAGAAAAAAACAATAGAGTTATTCATAAAAATTGATGTCTTATAATGAAGACTTTTTGTAAAAAGTAATTTAGAAAACTTCTGAAACGTGTAATTTGTTTTTTTTTAAATACGACGCAACAACAATGATAAGTTTAGAATTTGAAACTTTAACAGAACGAATTGAAATAATAAATAGCAGTAGTTTTGCAGTCGGTTAATTTTTCATTTTATTGTAAAGGATATATAATTCTGTGTAGCAATGACCAATCCTGCCAACAATGTTATATATAACCTTGTTGACAAATGAAAAATATATTTTACCGGTTACCTAATTACACTTCTAATCTTAATTGTAAATATACAAAAAAATGAAGGGTTTATGCAGTAGAGTTTTATAATCATGGCTATTATGAAGAAAAAAATTGAATAAAAAAATGGATTAGACTAATCATTTTACGCCCATTAAAGTATAAAAAATATAGTACAGTACAAAGTGATAAATTATTAGTTATTGATTTACTAGTTACTAATAGCATTCTACGATTCATTTTCCCATTCTCATCCTTTATTGTCACGCAATTGACAACACAAATTTTAGATTGATAACAAATATTTTATATATCGAAGTCGATTTTAAAACTATGAAGGAAAAAACTATCGTCTTCTATGTAAATTATTCTAAAAAAAAATATACTAGAGGGTATTTCAAAATATATATCATATAAAGTGTCTTACCTGTACATGTAAGTATAGTATATGTAAGTATCTTACAGATACCAGTAAAACAAATTGGGTACCTAAGATATCCTTCAGATCGCAACTTACACATACCGCGTACTTCAGGTACTGTTTGTGTCCCGAGGAGATAAAAAATCTCCAACCTATTATTTACAAATCTCAATTTTAAAATTATTTTTGTGCATGTATTTCAATACGATTGAAAATATCCATGTAAAAACCAAACAAACTGAGAAATAAAATTACTATATTATATATGGTAACATATTATTAATATAAAAGTAATAAAAACAGAAAACAAAAATAGAATTAAACAATAATAATAAATACTAATTAAATAAAATTAGAAATATTTTTAATTATGAGTTGTAAAATTATTTACCAGAAACAATACGAGCAGAAGATATGGTGAAAACTAGAAGAAGAATCCAAGGTATCCCCATGCCAGAAAGCAGGGTAAGTATTAGAACAAAGCAAGCCGGCTACATCTCGTACGCCTTCCTGAAACATATAGCGTCGTTCAAACTTACCAAAAGGCTCATTTATTGCTCCTAAATGCAAACAAGAAACAGTCTATATCAAAAGTGCTAGTTCAATAAACGTGACTCAACACTCGGTGTCCACAAAGGAATTGTATCCTATTCATTTCCCTTTAGTTCGTCCGTTATCTTCTCATTTCATTTCCAACTTACTCTCGATTTTAGTAGATGAGAGAGAATTTAAAAAAAAAAAATCACCTTTGTACAAATACGCTACATTATTCGCGATTATAGACTCAAAAATAAATAGACTTTATTCTTACTATTACAGTAAGCAGTCAAAAAATTATTTTACTATTTTTTTTTTTACTCTTAACTTCAATAACATATTTTTATAAAATTTAAAATAATCATCTAGTCATAAGTTTTTACACTGTTCGTACACATTAATGAATGTGTTAATATTTATTTAGGAAAAGGAACCACAAAAAAAATTTTTCATGCAACTAGTAAACCTACGGTATTTAAATAGTTTTAAATTAAAACAAACATTTTCTTCCATTCTACAACAATTAGTCTGATAAATCTGCCAGTACCTACTCGTTTCATTTAATAATTTTTTTGAAATGGGTGATAATAATTACTATAACTATTTTGAAAATGTTTTGTTCAGTTTTCACTAAAATATAGGAGATTCGTAATTTTTAGAATGTAACAATATTACTAAATATATTATATATTTTTGATCTGCCAGTTACGTTCTTTTGCAATAATAAAAATCGTCATTAATAATTTTTTTTTTACTAAGGGTATTAATGCAAAGTGCTTTTAAAGTGCAAGATAATTTTAACCTTTAAGACAAAAGGTAAACTTTCGTGTTAGCAAACATATATGAACTGACAAAAACCTTTATATAATAGTCTCCCATTCTAGGAAATTGTACAATGATTTCTAAAAAAATTTCAACTGCAATAAAAATAGAAAGATAATATAAAAAATAACACTACTGATCTTGTCAATTTTATAAAAAAAATCATTGTTAAAAACACTAATAATTTTAGTTTAGCGGCTCTTAATTAAATAAATGAAGCAATTTTTGTACAAGAAATTTCAAATACATAAAAAAAAAATTGAATAGAAAATTAGTAATTGAACTAACTGCAATAAATATAGTATCGTACAATATCTATGCATGTATTTTATGTTATAGTATTATTTATAAAAAAATAACTTAAAAGTACAGACCACACGACATTTTTTTTAAAGAAAATATTAGGCCGGCCTCCGTGGCGCAAGTGGTAGCGTCTCGGCCTTTCATCCGGAGGTTCCGGGTTCGAACCCCGGTCAGGTATGGCATTTTCACACACGCTACACATCATTCATCTTCTCCTATGATGCCTTTTCCACTGTGATTTCGGAGGTTAAAAAAAAAGAGGTCAGCATTTTTTCCATAAAACTGCATAATCTTCTTCTAAAAATAATCACTCAGTGTTTCTCGTAGAGAACTCATGATCAAAATAACCTCATCATGCTCGTTTACCCCCAACATTTTTTATATTGCTATATGCATATAGCAATATATATATATATAGTATAATATATATTCTTTAAAACGTCTAAATCCGAAAACATCTAATCTTTTTTTTTTTCTGTAAACCAATTTTAATAGATGCAAAATATGATCGCGTTTTATGGTATAATAATATAAAGTACGAACTCACATAATTTTCTAGTTGATTCTGAATAATATGATGCAACTTCCAAAGCTTTTTGATGAAGTCTTTATCAAACAACTAAACTAAAATTTAAGTTAATATAACTTAAATAATATAAACATTGATATCGATATCAATATCAAACAATCACATAATGAAAGTAAAAAATTATCAAGGATTTAATTAATTTATCGAGAACTTTGTTAATTATCTGATTGATTTTAAATCTTACTATACCAAACCTTATTAAATTTATTACCTCATTAACTAATCATTACTTAAATAAACTATGTATAGTTTACGCGTAACTCAAATTAATTATTTATACATTATAATTAATGTTATGTAATTAATTTGAGTTACGCACCGCTAAACTAAAATTACTAGCGTTTTTAACAATGATTTTTTGTATAAAACTGACAAGATCAATAATGTGATTCTGTATACTATCTTTCTATTTTTATTACAGTTGAAATTTCTTTAGAAATCGTTGTAAAATATCCTAGAATGGGTGGGAATCTACTATATAAACATTTTTGTTAGTTCATATATGTTTGCTAACACGGAAATTTACCTTATGCTATAAAGGTTAAAATTATCCTGCACTTTAAAAAGAAACAAAGATATTTTTCTGAATTGACCTGATTTTGTTTGATATACTACCCAAATATCATGAAACCAACTCTATACTCATTTTATCTCTAAATAACGAACTTAAACTTTTCCTGTATTCTTTACTGTGACCGATTAGTAAAAGCCAGCTTAGGTGAGATGGAATTAATTGTATCAGTTGTTATTATAAATACTTCAGAATACCTGAATAAATAATACCTTATTATTGTACTTCATAATACCTGAATTTAATTTTTATTCTTTTATTAAAGTTTCTGCATTAAAGTTTCTGTATAAAGAAACCTGAATAAAGAAAGAATAATCTTTTTTTATTCTAGTTCTAAGTGAACTTCCCTTGGAAATTATTTGAACTTTTATTAAATCACGGGCAATTTGATGCATATTAGCAACATGATTTTATGTACTCCTGAAAAAACAGATTGCACTGATAATGTTTTAGAACAGTTATTTTACCAGTAATAAGATTATAATTTTAAACGCGATTTAAAGAATAACTTATATTCCTCTTAACTTTACATAATAAAAATCACACGTTATATAAGGTCTTTCTTTTATTTCAGGTTATATAAGATCTTTCTTTTTAAAAGTATTTATATTAGAATTACAACCCCATAGGTATGTTACACATAATGACCATTCATTAAATTTTCTAAGGAGGGTTAGTTAGTTCTAAGGAACTGAAAATTCAATTTTAATCGATTTTAAATTCGATTAAAATGGTTAGAAAATAATGTAACTGTTACAATAATATTTAATAATCGTATTTCTAACCATACTCTACTTATTATTATTTTCTACCGTTTTCAGAAGTATAATTACTTTTTTTTCCAACGTTATTAATTTTTAATGCATACGTATTATGTACGATTCAATCGTTTTTATGAGGCTACTATATGTGCCTCTTAAATCTATAATTTATGTTCCTACAATGCTACCGTTAAACTTATTTTATTGACTAAAAACCACAAACAAATCCTATTTAGAATATTTTGTATAAATTCATAGATTCAATTAGATATTGTCTACCAATCATAAACTTTTTGAACCCTGAAGAATTAAAATAAATAATCTATACTTCTTTACTATTACATAAGATAATTTCAAGAATTACTGAGTATATATTAAAAATTCCTGCACCATTTTAAAACTTATATCCCTTTCCAAACATCATACACTACAACCTAAAACTACATAATGGTAGTTTTAGGTAACAATAAATACAATGTATAGTTTTATCCCTCTGGTTCCCTAGAGATCGGCCTCCGTGGCCGAGTGGTAGCGTCTCGGTCTTTCATCCGGAGGTCCCGGGTTCGAATCCCGGTCAGGCATG